>PQWD01007652.1:0-11991 GCA_019425675.1 Leucinodes orbonalis | reverse complement strand
TGGATAGGGCATCACTGTTGCTGGGGCCAGACTAGCTTAACGTCTAACGCCAATCAAACAACCATCAATGTCAATCAACCGCGATAAATTTAACGTGCAAAAGTGGGTGGCCACACTTGATATTATCAACGTGTTAATTATTGATGAGCGTTGATGCCCATTTGATGAAGAGAAAAACGGCAAGATCAGGGTTGCCGCCCGTACTCTAAAGTTAAGTAAATTGTTAAGTTACAAGAGTATTAAAGTACGCGAAAATACTTTATTTGCATAATATGATTTGATGATGCCGATTTTGATATTAGTCGTAGGTACTACACTACACACTAGTTCAAAGTTTATAAATGTTATTATTACTCACCGTATCTCATATCATATTAACTTATTGTTTTTATTGACGAATGGTATTCGGTAGGAATAGAATATTTATTACGGAATAAATAAAAACCAGTTTTTAGTATCGCAAAGGATTACAATTTCTAATACAAAATGCAACACCTATAATAACCAATGTAATTTAAATGTAAATATAAAAAGAGGCAACCCTATGCGATCACGACACTAATTGACATATCATGTGTGACCGCTTCAACGCATTCATCCACGCGAAAATCTCATTGATGTACCGACAGTCGAGTTATCGCCAAACGGCAAACGGCGCTGTTAAGACGTTGAAAATTATCGCGTTTATGTGGTGGCCACACCTGAAGTGAACGTTTCAATTAATGACATTTCCCGTTGGTCTGGCCCCAGCATGTCTGATATTTGATGATGGTGCCAACTTAACGGCAAGGGCAACCTTTACGTCAAACGCTCTCAAGCGTGTTTTGGGGGATTCCCCAACAAATCTAATTCAATATGCCATAGACAAACAGCATTCTTTCACTCCTTCCTTCCTTTACGAAAGAAGCGAGATAGATTGTAAGTACTATACCGCGATTACCGCGTATTCACGTATTTACTGTCACTGTAAATGAAAGAAAGTTTAAAAGTTTTACGTGCATTATTAATTAATTGCTTGATAGTCGTTATTATGCCGCCTAAATACAGTCAGCATTACCGGTCTGAGTGGGAGCAAATGCTGGATTTCAAGGATTGGTTACATCCTGTCGAAGATGATACGACGAAGGCCTATTGTAAGTACTGCAAGTGCGAGATGATTGCAAAAATCCATTGTTTAAAGTTACATATTTTGTCAATAAAGCATAAGAAAGCTATAGAACCAGTAAAAAGTCAAAGAACAATTAATTTTCCCAAAGTTAAAAAAGATCTAAATACACAGAGAGCAGAATCTTCACTAGCGATGTTTGTGTGCGCGCATTGTTCGATTATGGCTGTAGATCATTTATCAGACTTATGTAAACACCGATTCGGTGATAGCAAAAGTGGAGACTTACGAGTCCATCGTACAAAATGCACAAATATTATAAAAAATGTTTTGGCGCCTCATTTTATTGAAGAAATGGTGTCAGATTTGGGAGACCAAGAGTACAGTCTCTTGCTCGATGAGTCCACGGATATTTCTGTAAGCAAAATGTTGGGAGTATCGATCAGATATTTCAGCCGATCTTCAAAAACAATAATATCCACATTTTTGGGGTTGGTCGAGATTGAAGATGGCACTGCAAACAGCATAGTCAACGGTATTAAAGGATTATTGTTAGTTTTGAATATTGAAATAAAAAAATGATCGGTATTGGCACAGATAATGCTACGGTGATGACAGGCACTAACAACGGAGTACATGCCCTATTAAAAAATGAAACTGGTAATGATAATTTGGTATTAGTTCGCTGCGTGTGCCATTCATTACAGTTGGCTTTATCGCATGCTTCGGAAGAAACTCTACCACGGAATGTTGAATTTCTAATAAGAGAAACCTACAATTGGTTTAGTCATTCTTCGAACCGTCGACTATATTACAAAAATATCTACCAAACAATTAACTGTGGCTCCGAACCATTGTTAATTCCACAGTTGTGCAACACCCGATGGATATCAATTGAACCAGCAGTCAACCGTATTCTGGAGCAATGGGTGATATTAAAACTCCTGTTTGAAGTTGCTAGGCGCGATAACCACTGCTATATGGCAGAAACACTATACTCCATGTATAGTGACCCTGTGAATCATTTGTATTTATTGTATTTAAAACCTATATTGGAGGAAGTCCAAGCTGTGAACAAGCTATTTGAAAGCAACAATATTGACCCAACAAAACTTTACAAAGATTTGTGTGCCTTAGTTCAATCTACAAGTCGGCGTATTTTGAACCCACCTGCGAGAGTCGATATTTTTACACAAAAATAGAAAGTTATTTGGATCCGAAACCGTACATGGGATATGCTTTTGAAACAAAATTACGGGAATACAACCTTCAACCGGAAGTGGAAAATAATTTACGTCAACGTTGCCTGAATTTCACACTGAAACTTGTATCAGAGCTGCGTTCTAGATTACCAATTAATTTTAATATACTTGAGAAAGTATCTTTATTTTCAGTAGAAGAAACTTTAAAAGCAGTCAAGCCTTCTCTAATCGATATTGCCCAAGAATTCCGAGTGGATGCAGCTACAATGGATAGGCTCATGTCTCAATGGAGAAACATAGTGCACATTAAATGGGAACGCACATCTTCCACTGTAGAATTTTGGAATGAAGTAACTGATTACAAAGATGCAGCTGGTAATAACCCCTTTGCAGATTTATCTCAGTAAGCAATATCATTTTTATCACTACCTTATTCCAACGCAGAAATTGAACGCGTTTTCAGCCAAATGAATATAGTCAAAACTAAACTTCGCAACCGTTTGTCGATAAAAACTTTAAATGCCATTCTATACGTCAGATTCGGCCTAAAGAGGGCAGGGAAATTCTGCTATTCTTACACAGTTCCGGATAACGTACTGCGCTCTATAGGTACCAAGGAGAGTTATAGTCTTGAGAATAAGGCTTCCACGTCTACATGCACATCAGCTGCCGAGCCTGCCGATGAAGACGAAGATATTAACATTTTATTTAGTAACGTAGTCGATTAAAACGTAGAATAAATAAAAAATTTTGTTGATTATTAAACATTTAAAATTAAATGACGTTTTATTTGACATTGAAAAATGTTAGCTTATTTTCTGGCAATATTATAAAGCAATTAGCATAATTTTGGCAAAATTTTTACATCAGTTTAGCAAGTTTTAGATTCACCTTGTTGGCAACACTGATTGTCACGTCAGTCAGGTTGACATATCGCCGACTTGATTGTCTTACTTTGCAAAAAAGTCGTCATGAGAAATCTTACTCACTTTGTAAATAATCATTTCTGGAATGGAATTGTACTTGACGTTGTAAATAATCATTTCTGGATGGAATTGTACTTGACTCCACAATCTTCACGGTTTTATTACTACGCCGGGTTAGAAGGCAGGAAGTCGGTGTTGGGGAGGTAGCTGGTGAAGGTGCACGGCTGCAGTTTTGGGAAGGTTAAGTCATTGTCATTGTACAACCCTCTTACTTCCGATTCATTGCTATCTCCAAGGAGCTCAAATACCAAGTCTGAAGTCAGTTTACCTATTAAAATGAAAATAATATAACTATACAGTCATTCGGGGTAACTATGGACCACTTTTAAGAAAATTACACCTTATTTGTCTATATTTTGTCTAGATTGCTATATTGCATTTGTAATAATAGTGACCATTAATGGTGTTATTGTTAATTAGAATTTCATCTTTTTACATATTAATTGAGGTCATTTGATATTCCTGGCCAGAAATAGTACATCTTTATGTTATAAACATTCAATTAATACCTGCATGTCCACTTGTGGGCAAGAGGCGAAAGTCATCTAAAATTGTAATTTTGTCATCTTTATTATATTTCACTTTAAATCTTTAACAATTAAAAATCATGGCGATTTTATTTTATTTTTGTTTATACTGAGCAGTAAAACTTAACATATTCCTATTACCTTTGTTGTTGGCAATTATCAATTTTACAATATGCAATTGTAAGAACATTCATTCTAAATCTTCGCTAACTCTTTGGGGATGATAAGAATAAGAATAAGAATAATTTATTTGCAATAAATGTGGTACATAATAAAGATGACAAATAATCAGAGATCAACCATTTAGCTCACATGTCAGCATACAAATTTAACTATAAAACTAGAAAAACAAAGCATGAAGATAACGACCGAGAGTGTAGAAATATCACTGACTGTGATGGACAAAGGTGCAATGCTTAGTTTCAGATATGACTACATCAGAATCTTTTTTATCAGTTACTCTACGCTTCCTACTTGCTCCCATCAAATGGTTTTATCTCGCACGAAGATGTCATTGTACGTTCTGTTTGGTTATTGTGCACTCAGAGCTTTTTCTTCAATTTCCTTAGCAAAGATGCTGGCTTATTGTTTATCGCGTATACGAGTAGTTGTTTATATTACTTAGCACATGTATCTGTTGGTCTTTTGTACAAACGTAAATAATTTTTTTTTTCCCGGTTGTATTTTATGATGTCATCTTCATTAGACAACAGTGAAAACAGCAACTAAAGCGAGCTAGTCATGTGATGGGTATTCACAACTTTTAGCTGATTTACTTGTCCCAATGTGATTCTGCAGTAATCATTATTACTGCAGAATCACATTTGTAAAATTATTGTTTAATTAATTATAATTAAACAACAATTTTACAAATTTGCACTACTTTTTAATTTTAAAACATGTTCCTGTATGTAATCCTCGTCACCATGATATATCAGAAGATATTACATGGTTCAAGTGGTAATAATAGATGTTATTCAAGTTCATTTATGTCTGTATCAGTTTCCTTATAAATTGGCGGAAATATATTATTCCTGATTGGCAAACGTGCTATTTTAGAAAGCAGATTCTTATTAGAATCGTTTGATTGATATCTCTATTTGAAAAAATCATGTTAGTAACTGATGAGGCTCATTTTCATTTCGCAAAATATTTTGTATGTGTTGGAAAGGTTCAACAGCAGCTAAGTTGTTTACTAAGCAGAAGTTTTGAGTTTGTTACTCGAACTCCAGTCGGTTCTTTGGCCCAAGTTTTTTATCGACTTGATTCCGAGCTCTGCGAATCGTGCTCGACTCGACTCAGACATAGGTACAAATTTCTAAATCTAGTCAGCAAGTAAAATTAGTTAAGTTTAGAAATACACCCATGCTCAAGTTTTTTTACACCACTGCTTGGCTCAAAGCGTTTGACTCATTCAACTCGTGTCAATTTAATGTTGCCGTACATAAATTCTAAGTTCACAGGATTTTTAGGGAAAATCAATAAAAATGCCGTGTTCTACAATTTTTAATTTAAAATTACAATTTCGTATTACTTGCTCATATGGTAAGAAATTTCGTAGTATAGACCGCATTATTCTTCACAACTACTTAAATAATTACACTAGAAATAGTAGAAACTATTGAAAACTATTATGTTTTCAATTCTACTATTTCTGATTATGCAGCATTTAGTCCGCTTTGTTATCTTTCGTTTTACGATTCATTTCGATTGGCAACTGAAATTTAGTACAATTACTGTGATAACGGATCGCTTAACCCTAGAGTGGGCGCGTCTTTTTGCGTAACGTCAGTAGGCGCGTGGGGAGCATTTTGCCGCCTCATTTTCTTTGACCATTTTGACTAGTAATACAGCAATTTAATATTTTTTCTTTTAAGATTTTAAGTAAATAAACAGTAAGTAATAATAAATCAACGTCGGTGGCCCAGTGGTGTGGACTGTCGCCTTCCTACCGGGAGGGCTGAAGTTCAAATCCCGACACGTACCAATGTATTTTCGAATTTCGAAAAATATATGTACGTTATCCGACGCTCTTACGGTGAAGGAAAACATCGTGAGGAAACCTTCATGCACGCCTGCGAAGGATTCGAAGGTTGTGTGTGAAGTCGTCCAATCCGCACTGGGCCGCGGGGACGACTAAGGCCTAATCACCCTATACGGGTAGGCTCGTGCCCCTCGGTGGGACGTTTAATGAGCTGATGATGATGATGATGATGAAGTAATAATAAATCAACATATTTATTCATGTACGATTGCATCGCTAGTGTTTCTATAAACTTTGGTTTACAAACACTTTAGAAAACTTAATATTTTTAACACGCTAAACGCCATGGGGGTCACCGGTGACCTCAACGTATAGTCATATTCAAACTACTTTTTCTCGCCGCCGGCCATACTGACTGTTACTTTATTCGTACTCCGTGACCGGCACGGCGCTGTAGAACTATACTGCGCAGTGGGACAAACATACCTTGTAAGGAATTGAAAAAATGAAAGATAGCGAAAAAAGTAACCAAAATAAAAATTGAGGATATATAATTCCAATTAGTCTTTATTATTTAAACGAAAATTAGCATTCTTTATTTTTTAATGAAATACAAACATAAAAATCAGTTTTACTGAAAATTAAATAATGTTCTCATTAGTAAGCATAATTACAAACAACCATTAGAAATATAAATAATTAGCCATAATATTTGACAAAACATGCTGTAAAAGATGAGATAAAAACCTTTTAAAGCATCAACATATTAGCGATGGACATAATTGAAACATTTTAGACAAAAGTGAGGCTCCCCCTTACATTGCACACAGTACGTACTCACTTTCTTAGCTTTATTCTTAGCTACTTTACGACCAAATTCCTATACTGAATCTTTATGACATTGCACGCAAAAACGACGCGTGTCTCTTACTTTTCCTTCCTTTAATTTTAGAACATGCTTGAGTCTTTTAGGTCTTTCATTGATAATTATTTCTTGGGAATCTGCTGACCGAGTCAAATAATTTATGAGAGCCCTCCTAAAGTCGACAATTGAAGATTTGCTCTGCTTATTTTCATTGTACATGACTCAAGCATTTACAACTGCCGTATTTAGAAGTAGTTCTATTGCCAATTTTCTACACCATTTTACGGTTTTCCGCAATGGCGAAGAATAGGCACCCATGTGGTCACTCATGTCTACAGACCCTTTCGATTTATTATAATCCAAAATAACTTTTGGTTTACGAATCTGTTTGCCTTTTTTCACCACCACAGCAATTTTGTCGGAATGCTTTGTCGACAGCATAAGCACGTCCCTTTATCTTTCCATTTAAGCACTGTTACTCCATCTTCATTCTCCATAGCCATTGTTTCACCTTTTTGCAGTTTCGAATCAACAACAGCCTTAGGCAATCCTCTTCTGTTTTTTCGCAATGTGCCAATTAAATGGGTTTGCTTCTCCAATAACCGATAAGCCAGTTGCAAGCTAGTGTACCAATTATCAGTTGCTAGCGTGTGTCCTTTGTCAAATATATTTTCACATAGTGCCATCACCACATTTTTTGGGTAGTATTTATTGCGTCAATGTTTTTCCCACTATACAAATTAAGTTTGCAAGTATATCCGGGAACAGTACATAACTTAAATAGCTTCATGCCATACTTGTGTCGCTTACTTTTATTGTATTGCCTGAATATTATTCGACCTCTGAAAGGTACTTGCTTTCATCTACACAAACATCTTCTTTAGGCGAATAATATTTCTGGAAAGTAGCATTGAGAGCATCGATTAAAGGTCTTATTTTGGCAATACGATCGTTTCTGTCGACATATAAATAAAGTGTAGGTATTGCAGTAGTAACTCGAAGCGGTTCCTACTTATAACGGTGGCTGGAAAAGTTTGTCCAAGTATCTTGTCTTAGCTCCAATAATAAGCTAATTTCGGCAGCTTTACTACGCCCATAAACAAGACCAGCCAAGAAACTGTTTTATTTCTGTCTTGTTTGTTGGCTTCCATGAATGAGACCTTGATCCAGGCTTTGTTTGCCTGGCTGTGATGTTTTGACTTGCGAACAAATTTTTCTGCTCAGCAATCATTTCAAGAACTTCTTCAGGCACCAATAGATCATAATACTGGTCAGGGCCAGCTTCTTTCAGCAAATTAGAATATGGAGGTTTCATACCCTCGAACTCGGTGAAAGGAATCACTGATGGCTGTCGTCTTTTTGGCCTCGACCATTTTGAGGAAATACGGTCATTTTGCGATATATTGGCAGCAACAAAATTTTCAGCCGACTCACTGTCACTATCACTTGCGATAACCAAACGTCTTTTCTTTTTCGGTAATTGCATGGGTTCACTATCCGATTCTACGAGAGCGTCATTGTTTTAGAAGCGATCGAAAAAGAAATTTCTAACGCGTTGATTTGCTTCCATTCATCCTGCGTAAATTCGAAGTCCTCCATAGCTAAATCTATATCTAAAGGCTCGCACATTAACTATTCAATAAGAAAATGATGACAGCTAAGATAGTAGGAACATAATTGATCTAGTAACACACGTTCTATCACCGTAAGCGCGAGCGCACTACTGGTGTAGCGGGTGGCCGGCGGGGTGGCCGGCGCGGCGCCGGGTACCGGAAAATATATTTTCTGTATTTGTGTGAGTGCGCCATGGAGTGCACCGGTGACCTCAGCTATGTATTTGACTGTAACTATGTAACCCATGTACAGAATTGAATAAAATTTATTTTCTATACGTATCGTAACATAATAAACAAATTACGACCAAAAGTATTTTTACGATTTTTATTTTTTTCTATCGGCGTTTAACGTGTTAATTGACTTTTTTTCTCGTATGCTACATAATACTTTTTAATACTTAAAAAAAATGGAAAAAAATAACAAAATAATATATTTTCTAAATCTACAGGATACGCTTTATCAAAACAGTCTTCACAAAGATATGTACAATGTTCATTGCACAGTAACTTTTCGCATCTGGAACACCCTTTTTTCGTGCGCCTGTTTTTCTTTGAGGGACATATGCTGCATTTGCCCTCCTTTTTTGAAGAAGATGCTTGTCCTACTGGGACAAAGCGAGCAATTTGGTTCCTCAAAGGAATATTGAAAGTGCCTATAGAAGCCCTTGTGGTTATATATTGCTTGACAAGTACCATGGCAATTTGTTTCAAATATTCTCGACGTAGCATCATTTAATGAGTATTGGCTTTGTAAATAATTTGACTGTTTATACCGGCAATATTCAACATTGAAAAAAACAATCTCATTGGCCATCTGCGAGTCATCCTCCCAACAAAATATTCTTCCTTCATTTGGTCAACCACGTCAACACCACCTTTAGTACTATTATAAAATGTTATCATTTCAGGTTTTGCAGCAGGCCCGGTGCTTTCATCGATTTTATCATCTCATCCAAAGTTGATAATAGTAATACTATTTTTTTTGCTTTTATTTGAAACATAAGATTGTAAAATTTTCCTGTCGCCAAATCCAAACATTGAAGATGGTTTCGCTCAATCTTTGGTGTTCAAAAAATTTGGTGAATTTTTTTTTTTTACGTAACGTTCCAAAAATAGTCGTTCTATGATCATTTAGCAACTGATCAGCAAGAGGTATCGAAGTAAAAAAGTTGTCCATCGTGATGTTGCGGCCAGTGTTGAGGATATTTTGGGATAATCTTTTTACCAAAGCATTTGCTGAATTATCAATATTGAACTGCCCTGGAGGCTGTTTCCCAGCATACATCTCTAAATTGCTAGTGTAAAATGATTTCGCATCAACAAGTGCATAAATTTTTATGCCATATTTGGCAGGTTTATTAGCCATATATACCCGGAACTTACATCTACCTCTGAAGGATTCCAGCATCTCGTCTATAGTAAAATATTCTCCGATTTGATAATGTTCTTGAGAGTATGAAACAAAATTTTCAAAAATATTTCGCATAGCTGACATGTTGTCATGAGTAGCACGCTCTGTTCTGGTGTTCATATCATCAAATCGCAGATGCCTAAGCAAAAAATAAAACCTCTTTATAGACATAGTTGCCCTGAAAACGTCAGGAGCGGTCCCATCATTTACCCACATTTCTTGAATATTTGCGTGATTCATCTTTTTTAGACCAGCCATCAGCAGTAATCCGATAAGAGCTTTCACTTCGATTCTCTTCGTCTCTTTTGCATCTCTCTCACGGGAATTTTTTTCTTGGTAAGCTCTTATGTATGTATTAGTAAATAACACAATATTGTTACGAGCTGGGGGTTCAGGATAAATTATTGCCAAACACGAAGAATAACACGGTAACACACTTTATTAATTAACCACTATAAATTAAACACAACACTTATTACAATTACACTCTCACTAATAAATCAATTCACGCACGCACAATAATCACTCGTTAACTCTTCACACTCTTATATCACACTCGACGTTCCCTTAGATATCGCTGTATCACTCGCTTCTTCCTTGTTGTCGCAGGTACTTCGCTCGTCGGTCCGCCTTATATACCTGTCCGGCCGCTGAGTTCGAAGCGTCGACGTCATTCTACATAGTTCGCGAAATATCTAGAACATACTAGACTCTTTGCTATTTGACAATTCGCTGTCATACTCTATGGTGACTAAACTCACATATTAGCCGCCATATTTAATGTCATTTAATTACGTCAATTCGTAACATATCTAATCATTGATTCGGTAATAAACAAATGAAAACATTCTACAGGTGTTTTACAATTCAAAGCTTCCTCACCCTTCACTCCGGGCCTGCCGATTACAATATTTTCCTGTCTTATCCGGATATTTGGTCGTAAAGAAGTGAATAACCATTGCCATCTTTACCTTGATACATCGGAACTCTAGTAGTCGTCGTCGAGAAGCTGAGTAACAGATAAAAGTTGAGATTGAGCTGACGTACTGCCTGCGGACGAATACAGTATTCCTGAGACGAAGTTACGCTAGTGGTTCATCATCATCGCTGACGTACATGTTGGAGATTTATCACCACGTGTTATATTTACGTTTACGACGACGAGATCGACTGGGCTACTCATATCTAAACTGGGTGTAGGTGCATTCGGAAGACACAACAGGAACAAGATTTATTGGACAGCGTTATGGAAGAACAGATAAGCGACACCAAGATAGAATTTGAGAAAATGAGCTTCAATTTTAAAGTTAAAATTGTCGCTGTGAGCTCATTATTTATGTTACGGTATGATTTTTACTTACATTAAATGTGTATAAAGTTACATTAATTCAGAAATAATTACAGTGCAGAATATACTTTAAAAGATATAGCCATTTTTCCGCTTAATCGTTAATGTATTATAGCTATATTCAGTTAATTAAATTTGTCCATAACTACATACGACATTATTGTCGTTGTATTCTTTAATACAATTTATTTTGGGTCAAATAAAGTGCAATATATAAAATTCGTAACGAAATAATAATGACGTTTCAGTCTCACCTTGATTTATTAATGCCAATCAAAATGGACGACGCCACTATTTATACTTAATGCACAATACAATCTAATTATTGAAACTATACATTTAAAATATAATTGAGCATCACAATAATTATTAGAATATCAAATAGATTTACAAATCAAATTAAGAATAATAATGTATATAATCAAAAGGGCATAATTTTGTATGGACCGGATGTTACTTATGATAAATCATTTAAGCAAGAAATATTATTATTGCTACTATTTACTATTTATTTATAAAAGCAATAAATAATATTTTACAATTATATAATTTATTTATTTACATAAATATAATGTTTAAGTGCCTTAAAAGAATTATAATTGGGTACAGGAAACGGAACTTGTAACACTCGCCATCCTGCATCTGCCGTGCACCCCACGGCGCTTCTGGTCTGTACCGTCCCTTAGCTCCCTCAGTTGACGTCGGAACCTAAAACATAAATAATAGGCAACAGTATGTTTCTATATATTGTCCCTTAATAATGCTAAATTTCATACCTGAAACCCATGTAGGTATAAATTATCCTTTACATAATTTAGTTTTAATAACTTAATGTATTAAAAGCATATTTTTATTATGCGTATCAATTTAATAAGTAATACTTGTATGCATAAAACACACAAAGATTTATAATTTCAAACATGATTATTATATAGATATATATATAT
>PQWD01007650.1:0-11231 GCA_019425675.1 Leucinodes orbonalis | reverse complement strand
TTTTCGAATTTTCGAAACTTATATGTACGTGTTCGACGCTCTTACTGTGAAGGAAAACTCGTGACTATCGTGAGAAGAGAGATCTAGAAGAGAATCAAAGGTTGTGCGTGAAGTCGTCCAACCCGCACTGGGCCCGCTTGGACGACTAAGTCTAACACCATATACGGCTCGTGAAAATACTACATATATGGGGTACAATTTCAGTACAGAACTTGCTCGGTGTACACTTCGTGAACCACTGTGATTTCTCCGTTGCTTTGAATAACATCAACAACAACCACGTACGTACACAGAACTCAAATTCCCAGCACCTGGATGATTGGATGTCTTCTGAGTTAGATTCTTTATCATTTCTGCCTCGTACGCTGGAATGATCTTCACTGGATACATTTCGGAGACATATGACTGCCTTCAAAAAAAGAGGCACACTCTTTTTAAGGGCCGACTAAGCATTTCTGGGACCTCAGGTCTTGCAAACGTTCATGGGCAGCGATGTCACTTACCATCAGGTGAACTTTATGTTCGTTTGCCTCCTGTTCAGTAAAACAAATATTGCAATTATCTAAACTCAAGAACCCAGAGGCTAGAGAGAATGTTTATGTTACTCGTATTGTCTCGTTTGATACATCTATAAAACAAAATTAAAGTGTGTGTTTGTAATAAAGAAATATCATTTTTTTTCATGCATATGATATATGATACATATGCCAAAATAACAATATTTATTTTTTTTGTCTGCGTTTTTGAACCGGGTAATCTCTGAAACGGCTGAATGGATTTGGACGGGACTCTTTTGACAGGTAGCTGATATAATAAGGAAAAACATAGACTACTTTATATTTTTTAAAAAACTTTTTATTTTAGAAAAATAAAGCTTTGTTTTGCCGCGCGTGGTGTGTGCTGCACACACACACCACGCGCGGCAAAACAAAGCTTTTTTATAAAAAAAAATAAAAAAAAACTTTTTTATTTTTAGAAAAAATAAAGCTTTGTTTTGCCGCGCCTGGTGTGTGCTGTACACTTTTTAGGTTATGTTTTACTGCGAGGGAATATTATATTATAACGCGGGTAATACCGCGGGGAAAAGCTAGTAGTTAAATATCATTCATGGAACAAAATGAATGGAATTTATTTTAGATGTCACAAGTCTCTTTTAAGCTTTCCATTAAGTTTTATTTCTTGAATTGTCTTCTTTACTCATCATCAGCTCATTAAACGTCCCAACCGAGGGGCACGAGCCTACCCGTATAGGGTGATTAGGCCTTAGTCGTCCACGCGGGCCCAGTGCGGATTGGACGACTTCACACACAACCTTCGAATCTCTTCGCAGGCGTGCATGAAGGTTTCCTCACGATGTTTTCCTTCACGTAAGAGCGTCGGATAACGTACTATATTTTTCGAAAATTCGAAAATACATTGGTACGTGTCGGGATTTGAACCTCAGCCCTCCCGGTAGGAAGGCGACAGTCCACACCACTGAGCCACCGACGCTCTTACTAACGGCTCTAAATCACTTCCACCATTTCAATTACTAAAGACCCAGAAAGGGAGCTTAATTCATTGCTGCTATCGGTACAATGATAAAGGCCTCTCCATTTAAGTTTTTGTGTACCGTCTAGACAATTTAATTAGAGTCAGTATTGTCTACTGTTCTCTCGAAATAATAAATCAATCCTTAACTATCTTACGAACTGTACAATGTCCGACAAACATTTGTGTGCATGAACATGTCTGTTTGTATTGTGTTTTCTATGTATAATATGTTTGTATTCAAAAATAATAATAAGTATGTTTATCCGGTGTTTAGTGTCCACTAGGTGGTAGACTCGATACTGAGTTGTCGAGGTAGGTACAAACTCAGTGCCAGATATCGTCCGTGAAACAGTAGTGTTAATGCACTTTGTGTTTCCGGATGAGGGCACTGTAGCTAGTAAATTATCTGTTGTCTCGGGTGACGGGCACACTGCGAGTGATGGAGCATAATAACTGTCTACTATTGTTGGTATCTTCAATACCCTCTGTCATGGTTAGGCGTATCGCTTACCATCAGGTGAGCGTCCTGACCGTCTTGTACACATGTAACGTCCTGTACATATATTTTCAGCCTAATGTTAGGCATATATGCAATGATGTAAAAAGTATGTATTCGTGATAAGCTCACAAACAATCGAAAAAAGTGTTACGAACTCAGCGACAGCACACATACACATATTTCGAATTTCGAACACATTTACCTAAACAAAAGAGTACAAACTGTACTCTCTTCGGCGGTTCGTTTTTGAGGCACGGATGGCTTATCTACCTTTATATAATATTCAGAATATCATTGTATGTATGGCGTTGTGTGATTGTCAGTAGATTTATTTAGAAACAAAAAAGTAGATTTATTTAGAAACAAAAAGTACAACCTAGGCCATAGACGACCCGAGTGGTGTAATGGTCAAGATAGACTTAGGAACACTAAACGGTATTGCTAAGCATCATAACCATTTGCTCGTTTGCCTTTTAAAATAAAAAGGAAACATGTGAGCGTGGTTGGCTTGACATGGATATTTTTTATTTCCATTTCCTTACAGTTGAGTGGAAGTAAAGCGAACATTGTTCAATGGAGTGTGAACCATAAAATGTTTCTTGATTTTTCACACCAGTTATGTTCTATGAGTTGCTTGTGTTCTGACTAAATCACAGTTACTGGTAGACTTGATCCTGCATAAGTTTCTAGAAATCAATAAATCTTACTCGTTCTGTAAATATTTATTTTTATATCCACTGACATTTACACAACACTCTCTAGCCCCAAACTAAGCCTTAACCTGTAATATGGAAACTAAATATAAATATTTTTTTTTGTTAATACATATTATACAAAGAAAACACCCAGACCCATACAAACATCATGTTTATGCATACAATGTCAACATGGGTTCCGGGTTCGATCCCGGGCAGTACAAATACTGCCGGTGATCGAACCCGGAACCCATGATGTAATAGCGAAGTCTCAGCCATTACACATATGGGTCGTGGGTCGTCGTTAAAACTAAATCCAAACTAGCTTAGTCACCGAATAAAATTTTTTATTTATTCATCCCATGGAAACCGTGAAAAAATATTCTCACAAACGCAAATGAATCTCGTCGAGTGTTACTCGCAACTAACACAATTAGCCATATTTTAATTAAGGCGAATTTTATTCACGAGATGCCTCGTAAAAATACGACGGACACCGCTTGGTGGAAACAAAATATGGTCGTAATGAAGAGAAAATATAAGGTGTAATACTGAGCCAAGGATTATGCAGAACAGCGATGAAATTAGACACTACTGTTTTATTTATGGTTGAGCTTAGTTGCGTCGTAGTTCAAGAAATATTCAAAACGCTAAAAACGCCACGGATTGCAAAACTGCAACTGACGGTCGTTATCTACAATCCACCACCGACGTTCACAGCGCCACAGCGCCATCTAGACCCAAGTTAAGCGTGAAGCCTGTAGTATGGGTACTAAACAACGGTTAAACATACGTATATATTTTTTATACTGCCCGGGGATCGAACCCGGAACCCTTGGTGTAGTAGCCGAAGACTTTGGTTACATACAATTGGTCGTCAATATAGAATATGAATATTATTTTGA
Source organism: Leucinodes orbonalis (assembly GCA_019425675.1). Classification (NCBI taxonomy): domain Eukaryota; kingdom Metazoa; phylum Arthropoda; class Insecta; order Lepidoptera; family Crambidae; genus Leucinodes; species Leucinodes orbonalis. Next base: position 7,599 of record PQWD01007650.1, on the reverse strand, counting down.
AACAATATAAAACTTATGCGGCCCTACCTAATTAAAAACCGTTTTCATATATTGCCTTTATTTTTTGAGCACGATAAGTTAGTATTTATAGGTGACATGACCATTTAAAATATTGTGTCACATTTTCTGTCCACGAATGTGTTAAAGTGAAAGGTTTTTATAATAAAAACTATTTCATCTTATAAGGTTACAAGAAAGGTATAGGATACACTCCAGTCCGATGGACGGGCGGCTTACGAAAGGACGCTGGTGGAGGCTGGAAAACGAAGCGAAACACGGGACATTTAAAGACATTACATCTTGAATCCACGCAAACATGAATGTAGTGTTGAATTAGGTAGTTTAAAACTGCCACGATATGCACATTAAATAATAAGTCGTTGTAAACGTCAGATTCGCTAATAATTATTTTTTATTTACAGTTTGCTATTATTTATTTAGTGTGTATTGAGTGACAGGATTAGGAATGCTGTTATTAGAGAAAAGTGTGGTTGAAAGTAGATGTAGTGTCAAAAGTAAAAAGAGGTATGCCAGGATGGTATGGACACTTGGAGCGCATAAGTGAAAGGAGAATAGCAAAGCAGGTTCGTTTTGCGAATGCGGAAGAATACACGAGGCGAGGCTGACCTAGAGGGACTTACCTTGACCAAATTGGTCAAGTCTTAAGAAGGCTGGGGTCCAAGCAAAAGGAATAACAGAGCTTGTATGAAAAGGTTGATGAATGTGAATGAAGATAGGGAAGTATGGCAGGAACGCGCAAAGTAGCGTTCCATCATCTCTGCCTACCCCTCTGGGACCAAGGCATGAACTTTATTTATTTAGTTTCTACTCATTATTTAATATGTGTTTCTATATATAATATGTGTGTATTTACAAAAAATATAATGTATATACGTATGTTTATCGTTGTTTAGGACCCTACAGGGTTCACGCTTCATTTGGGGCTAGATGGCGCTGTGTGAATGTCAGTTGATATTTATCTATTGCCAGCAAAGTAGACTTAATCTTGCGTTGTAAATATGATATCAACAGGTACTGGGCCCGCGTGGACGACTTAGGCCTAATCACGCAGTGGGTAGGCTCATGCCCCTCGGTGACGACGTTTAAAAGCTCATGATGGTGTCTGTATGACAGCTTTGTGTGTACGTTTGTCAAACACAAGCGTATCGTATGGCTTAACCCTTTAACGGGTAAAATGTTTTTTATAAATTCATTAGTTTTGAACTGTATCGTAAACCAATAAGGTTAATATTATGGTGCGAGTTTGCCAAGAAAGGTTAACACGTAATTTTCATATAGTATTCTCAGCCGGATTGTTATTTAATTGCTAAATATTGACGTTACCTACGCACTAATCTCAGTTTTGTTTTAAGCGGGACGGTCAGTGCAGTCGCCTGATGGTAAGTGATACGTCTGACCATAACAGATGAAGTGTTGAAAAAAGTAAAATATAGTAAGTTGTCTTTATTTTCCGTCATAAATGATCTGCGCCCGTAACTCGAGACGACAAATGCGAGGTCTGTTATAACCGGTAATTTCAGTTAGTGAATAACCAATTGTAAAATGCTATTGGAACAAAATCTTTGTGTTCAATTAAATGAAGAGCATTTCTTGATTCCTATTTGTTTGGATAAAACACAACGCGATTACACGATCTTATTGTGTCGAGCATTTCAGGCTTACAATGATAATGTCAAAATTACCGTACATTTTCACTTCAAGTATCTGATACGCTCCAAAATAACTGGAAACCTCCATTAGACATAGTTTCAAGGCACAATAATGAAGGAATCCACAACTTTAAGGTCTTGGGACTTTGTCGAATCGTAATGAAGATAAGGATTGAGTTGGCACAGTTTAAATTTACTAATTGTACTTCTACTGAAGTTTAATTTTCTGTTTTTGATTTGTTAACATGTTTCTGTTCATCAATTAAGTTATATGTTTAATTAGTTTATGCTTCTACGTTTTCTTAATTATGAGTGTTATCTTTATTTAATTTATTTAAATACATAAATACACTTTAACTTAAATATATTCACCCTAAACACTCAAAAATAAATAATTAAAACGAAAAATATAATTAAAGAAAGTCCCTTTCGCAAGGTTTCGGTAATACTGGCAGCCCTTTGGATTGCCAGACCATACCCATACCAGCACCCGGCCCATCTTACATTGAATCGCATGTGTGTAAAACTATATATACGTACATTTTTTTAGAACAGTGTATGTGATAAATGTATGGTGAAGATTTAAATATTTCTTATCCCCTATGATGATGAGTTCACATGTCTTATTATACTTTTGTCGCTTAGCCTCATAATAACCATCATCATCTTAGATGACACTTTTTTACACCTAAGTCATGTCCTGCGTTCGTATTTCACAGATCAAGACAATGCTGTCACCGTAGCTAGCTTTTGGGCTTCTACGGACTGATATGTTTTTGCCATCGATACGCTTATGATGTTTCTCTCTGCGACCTATCGCAGTCTACTGTGGAATAGGTCTCTCCCATTTTGCGCCAGATATTCGAGTCCTCCGCTTTTTGCTGATAAACAAAATCTTTCAATAACTAAATAACTACTCCCATCGTTCGCCAATTATCTCTACTCAACGGCACCGCATATGTATATGTACACCTCATTTTCCTTATTCAAGCAATATAACATTATAATATTATATTCTAGGAATTGTTGAAAGCACAAGCACCGTATCCATAAAAGTATGAAACGTAAATGAAACATCACTTCGACTTCATTAGATAAATAAGTACTAAACTTTGGATATTTCACCCCAAACACAGGCAAAAGTCATATCTGTTGCACAAAAATCTGAGCGGTAAATTATTTTTTATTCAATAGCTTCCCGCGACTCAGTAGCATCGACCGTTTTCTGCAGAAATGCCCTCTTTCACGGTCCCCTTTGTTAAAGAAGAAAGCACATTGAAACATTAAATCTCAACTTGAACTTAGTTCTTTGAGAACATTCAGTTTTATGCCTACTTCGGTTTGTCCTCTCAGAATGCAGTAAATTATATTAATGTATGTTTAAGCATTTAGTCACATTACATTTTATATTCGGTACGTAAAATGAAACTAATTAGGTAAAAATATCTTCAAACTGTTTTAAAACATGTTTTAACATTTTTTATATCGATAATGACTCAGGTACTTGCAGATTCACTGCTTAAAATAGTGAGAGAACAATATACCACTAATGTATGACTTTGTCCCATTCGGTGTTGAGACCCTTGGTCCGTAGGGCCCTAGCGCTATTAGGCTTTTTTAAGAAATTTCCAAACGATAAGTCGACATCACTGGCAGCTACCTTGGTCAAAGAATTAGTTTAGCGATTCAAAGAGGTAACGCCGCCAGTATCTTCGGAACTTTACCTAAGGGGAGTTCTTTTAATTATTTTATTTATTTTTTTATTTATATTTGGGAAACAAACAATATCATTATACATAATAATAATAATAATAATAATTTGTTTATTTCGGACCAGTAATCCATAGTGGTTTAGTATTATATTAAGATAACTTATAACCGTTGTTAGTACTAAGCTATTCACTGAATGCACCATTTTAATTATAATAGGGAATAGTTATCCTCCGCATTGTTTTTAGAATGCTGTTGTGACTATCTCTCACTTTCTAAGCAACGCAGCTGTCTTTTACGTAGGATTGCATGAAAGCCGTCCGTATGAGCTTGCACAAACATTTCCGACGCGCTACAGTACCGAGACAGTCCACAGCATTCGAAAAGCATTATTATATTGGACGCAGGACATCCAGAGATTTTTTGGTGTAACTAGTCCAGACTGCTCGTGTACATGCTTTGGCAGTACGCTTAAAAAGGTAATTTTAACTTATCTGTACATCTTGCAAATCTGGCGAGCCAGGCATGTTACCTCTGACCGCCAGAGCCCTGGTTCCTCTCAATCCGTATGGTCCTTGAGGTCATCAGAATAAAATGACCTAGGTATTTAAAACATGATAGCCTTTTTTATCATTGAACCATTAAGAAAAGCTCGAGGTCCTCTCCTGTATGTTTACGCTGCGACACCAAATACATATACTCACATTTTTTTACATTATAAGAAAGTCCATGCGAGCGCATAGGTTTCACACTCTTTCAAAAGCTCCTGATGGCTCCACGTCGGGCCGCAGCACCATGTCATCTGCATAGCTGATGTTATTAACTTTAACCACAACACTGCATCCGGCACGCCTGCTACTGAGCCCGCCTATGAGATCATCCACATAAAGGTTGAAGAGCCTGGGCGATGTTAGCCCCCTGTCTTACCCCACACTCTAGCCTATAAGGCTTACTTAAAACGCCGTCCCACTTCACATGATTAGTTTGGTTGCGCGTACGTATTTTAGGAGACTACATATTCCAGATGCACACCCCTGTCCTCCACCTTCTTCCAGAGCACTTCGTACGAAACCAAATCAAATGCTCTGGAGAGATCGGGAAACAGGCGTACACCGGCGTATTGGATCCACGTAGTATTGGACGGTATGCTTAAGACTTAAAATTGCACTTTCAGTTGATAGTCCGGCTGAAAGCCGAACTGTGCATCATGTAGATGAATATATTCCTTTAGGACACTATCAAGCACACCGTCCAACACTTTGCTATAATTGTAGCCAAGGAGATGGGACGGTAATTGTTTTGTCAGAGATGTCTCTGTCCTGTTTTCACAATGGGGACCACTATAGTCTTCATTAGGTTGGAAGGCAAATAAGCATGACTAAGACACATTGTAAAAGAACATGGACAGGACACGCGGCAAGTGAACACAGCATGTTTAGGTGTTCAATGCTGAGCCCGTCGTGCCCGGAGACTTACCTCGACTCATACCATTGATAATACTGCGCAACTGTTTCGCCGAGACAGTTTAAGTGGCTGGTCTCCAAGGCGCACAGCCAGCACCACTCACCCGTGTTGAGTATCCCAAGTGAGGATTGAACTTTAAAGTGGTCCATGAACTATTTGCAATGCACTGTGTCACTACCCTTCCACACTCACGGCGGAGACCAGGCCTAGCATCTAACTTATTGGTCGACTTCCAGAACTTTCCAAAGTCCTTATCGGCTCGCTGCTTCGCTAACTTATCCATAATTATTTGATCAGCATTATTTGACGCAAAATTTTAGCCGACTTTTAAACGCTTTTTGCTTATCTCTCATATCATCATAGATAGGCCAAAGTCTGGCGATTGCTTAATACCAGGACCTGAAACTATGCCTGGCCTCACGGTGGGCGTTTTAACATAATCGTTCCACCCACATACACGCCTACCCTCTCTTTTTGGTCTTTTTGTAGCAATGTGTTTGGATCCTTAGCTGCCTCACACAATATACCTACATTTCGTATATAATGCATCTCCAATACAACTTTATGTTCATCAGCCACAATAACCTTTAGCACAATTCTGAAATTCATGAGGAAAGTGAACATCGCGCGAGTTTAAGATTACATATCTCGTGATATTTTTGCGTTCCTCATATTCCTCCCTCCCATATACTGAGTTTCCATCCATGTTCCTAACCACCGCTTAGGCCTAAGCACCTCTATGTACATTTACATACAGTCGTGATCAGATACATAAACTTCCTCGGAGATACCGACACCTCTAATAGTATCCACGCTGATTTGGATACCAAACAATGATCTAACCATCTTTCTACTCCCATGCGCATCACTTATAAAAGTGTATGCATGCTGTCACTCCTAAAATGTCTATGTCCGCACACACCCGACTGATCGCACAGAAGCCAATCATCTCCTTAAAAAATAATTCGTGAGGATGTGCATTAAAATCTCCTAATATAAATATTTTCTATATCCCTCTTGCTACTCTCACACGCACGATTTCGAGACAGCCGCTGGTTCGGAGATATTATTGGCCATCGAATTATCTCCGATACGCCCCGCCCACAGCTCCGTCTCTTTTACTCCCGTGCCTCCAACGACGTATTCCCCACAACTGCTCTCTTTCTTCGCATCCGATACCCTGTGTTCTATCTCATTGGGTAGCACACAACTGAAAGGGACGGAAATAGACTCTTCGTTTGAATTGGATGACGTAAGTCCCGTTATTGACGTTACACTGTTTACCTTCTCAACAGCTGATCGTACCGGTGATTTATTATTTTCGGGTTCATATTGTAGTCCAATTGGACCACTATCCAACATAAAACTATTTTGCCGACAAGTCTTCAATTTGAACAGATTGCTTTATTTGACTTACTTCATCTTTCAAAATTTCAAATTGTTTGTTTGTAACGGCACTTTCTTCCAACAACTGCATCTGATTCTTTAGCTTTAAGATGTCCTTTAGGAGTCGGGTCACATCCACATGATCAAATGTAACCGGCGGCAACTTATGTAGTTCTTTGGCCACGAACATTGGAAATATTTCAGGATCCGTGCTTTTCATCAGGGTGATCATGTCACCCAAATCCTTTATCATTCTTTGTTTACCTTCTTTTCTGCGAATTGGCATCTTTTTGGTAGATGGTATCGACTCAAAGAGAAGAGCCTTAGCTTCCGAGATTTCTTTCACGGAGAAAGAGGAAGTACACAATTGATGAATACTTTCCTCATCCATAAAGTCCAGTACATTATATAAAAATGCTAAAACTTCATTAATCACAATATTGCAGTTTGCACATTTTACTATATTTTTAGCCATATTTATTATTTCACACGCGTTTAACTAGCTGAGCCTCCGACACACGATCTAGCGCGTCCGTGCGCGGTGACGCAGCACGCGAGCTGATTACTATTTAGTTATTATATTATTTATTTAGTTATAATATTTTACTTTTAAGGTTTTTAGTTTGTTGTTAGTGTTTTTATATTGTAAGTTTAATTTTATTACTAGGTTTAAAAAATGTGTAATTACCGAGAACGACTCATTTATATAAATACAATAAGGCACATTAAAAAAACAAGTACCAGCAATTTGAAAGTATGAATAATCAATAAACATGTTTGAAGAAATAGTACCATGCGTCGTATACGAATGATACCAAAAAGCACACGTGCAACTGCACTTAAGGAGACAGGCAGTGATATCACTAGTAGTTATCTAGAAACTCAAGCACTGTTATTCAAAAAGTAACTGTTGCACAAATTGATAGATGAGTTGTTCTGAGCCGATGACTTATTCAAGTCCTCTCACAAGATTTAATTCAAAAGTAATAATAATAATAATATCACTGCATTCATACAGCGCCACTAGCCAAGTTAAGTATGAAGCCTGTATTATGGTACTAAACATCGATAAACATACTTATATTTTATTGGAAAATACATATTATACAGAGAAACACCAGACCATTACAACACGACATGTTTATGCACACAAATGTTTGTCTGCGCCTGGGGATCGAAACCGGAACCCTTGGTATTGCAGCCGACGTCTCAACCGCTAACATGGGTGTCAAATATTAATCATTGGCGAAGCCGACGCAGCTGAAACGAACGACTAAGTAACCTATATTAGTCTAAGTTATTATGAATAATATAACGACTTTTTTCTGTTCCAATAATATCTTAAAGTTGCACTGTCTGCATATCTTAC
>PQWD01007649.1:9711-34955 GCA_019425675.1 Leucinodes orbonalis | reverse complement strand
CGAATCGGTGGTGATACCGACTACCATACCAAGATAACGTGAGCGTAGAACCTACCAAGTTTTCTGAATTGAATAAGACCATCGTATTGGGTTCCCTTGAAGACATGAGTCGTCATCGAAACCATGGTTAACAATGGACTGCTCAGTTAATTGCAATCGTTCTGTGTAAACTTCTTCAAAGTTTAGTGTTACAAATTAATTGTTACGGGTTACGCTATGCTAATATAAGAGATAGCCCATTATGCAACGATATTTGTGAATAAGCGGAATTCGTCTGCATTTTTCGCACCTTTAAAGTATTTCTGCCTAAGTAATTGTATGCATTCTTACAAGTATAAAGTACTTTGATAGCCTTTAAAATGGAGAGGGAAATGAAAAATAAGAAGGGGGTAGGCGAGTTTGGGCCTCCGGATTCACTCAGTAGAATAATGCAACATGTTTTTTCCCGCAGGTTTTTTGTAAAACTCTCCCATTCTTCCGATATTTATAGAAACGGTTACCAAGTAAAAATATAGTGGATTGCGCTTTATTTAACGATATTGTTTTTATATGGATCATACTCAGTTTTGTATTTTTGCATAATAATTAATTGTTAAACGCAACTAAAATATCGCAAAATTAAATTATTTCTTTCTTTCTTTCCCTCACATCATAACAGTTTACGGAAAAGTAAAACTATTAGCATAATGAGATGGATTCAAATATACGGTTAAGGAAATTGAATCTTAGGCCCCAAGAACCGAATCACAATAAATTTCTTCGTATCGCCTTCGGAAATCTACTCTCCTAGACTTTAAACCGCTAACCCGAAAATAAAGTAAAATTTAGAACCATTTATATGGTTTAGATTTCAAAGTTGGGAGAATAAGAAACAGTTATTCTAATAATTAATAAAAAATATCCGCTGAAATTCACACAGCGCCATCTAACCCCAAGTTAAGCGTGAAGCCTGTAGTATGAGTACTAAACGATGGATAAATATACTTAGATACTTTTTTGTAAATAAATAATTTGTATACATAAAATACCGAGACCAAACAAAAATGATAGGATAAATGATATTTTTGATATATAAATTTAAATGTTTTCAGCTGGGAATATGGAAAAGAAACCTGTTATATTTCCTTTTGATGAGCAATGTTCTTTGCATTTGGTTTCTTGTTTTTTTTTAGTTCCTTTGACAGATGTGAGCTAAATGTCTTAATTTTTCATACAATTTTGACACACCTCTGTTGTTAGCGAGACTCCGTCCAAACTTTTTTATACGTCCATGTCATCATCATCATCTACCATGATAATAAATCACGACAATCATACTCCTTTTCACAGTGAAAGACGACCAAACCGACAGTCATTCATATTTTCCATTTATTATATTAGTTTATACATCGCACTTAATAAGCTACAACATAATGTAAAATGTAATAATTAAAATATTATAATGTTGGCACAATTGCTTGTCAAATCTGAATTAAAAACTTTTAAACAAAAGTTCACGTTTGGAACCATGTGTTAGCAAAAATGAGTAAACAATTTCTTCCAACAGCAAAAGTTTGTTTAGTGTTTTACGCACAATGATATTCGGTATATATAAAGGTACACCACCCGTGCCTCAAAATCGAACCGCCAAACAGAATACAGTTGTTAAGGTAAATGTACGCTTATTCGAAATATGTGTATGTGTGCTGTCACTGCATTCGGAACACTTTTTTCGATTGTTTTGTGAGGATATCACGAATCTACACTATTCATATTATTGTATACGTATATTTTTTTAGAGGCAAACAAGCTTTTCAATAAATATTTTTAATTATGACAAAACCATAAACGTAAAGTAGCCTTATCGGTAGATAAAAAGTGTTAATTTAAAATGTCTTCCATATAAGGAGCTTATTAATTATTTTCTTCGTATATGGTTAATTAGAAGCGTAATGCGTAAAATATAATTAATAATACATAAAGATTATGGTAAGTTTGTATTACATGTTTTTTGAAATATCATCTCTACGCATATAAAGGAAAGTCGTTTTGTTTAAAAAGTTTACTTAAATAAATAATATACAGGTTGCAGAATGAAAAAAAAATGTTTATTATTTTCCTCATAATGCTATATAGACAATTAGAAGATTAAATCTGTGATCTCCTACCCAAACTGGGAACATAAAGAATAATGAACTTGGATTCGAACCCACGACCTTTGGTTGACGTAACGATCTAAATCCAACACTTGGCCCTGTTTTTTTTCGAGCTGACTACTGCTGTTGGCCGCAGATGGCCTTTACAGCTTCACCGGGTAAGAAGCGAGCGCAGATGGCTCTCAACCTTAAAATTTACGCAACGAGCCTAAGGGCGTCCCATAGTAGGACTCGAGCCTCGGCTTGGGCGTTGCGCGTGGGGGCTTTGCTTGTTAGCCTAACATATAATAATAATAATAATAAATAATAAATCATTTATTCATAACCCAACAGTGATATCTTTACAAGCAGTATGCAATACATTGTTCGGGGTTTATATTACAATGCTGATTCAAAGGGTGAGTCCCTGACATGGAAACTAGTAAAAACTGTATTACCCATATCAGTGATTCCTCGATATTTTTACAAGATTGTACATGTAAGTTGTATTAAATGCAACCATATATGATGGTGTGTGTGTGTGTGTGTGTGCGTGTGCGTGCGTGCGTGCGTGCGTGCGTGCGTGCGTGCGTGCGTGCGTGCGTGCGTGCGTGCGTGCGTGCGTGCGTGCGTGCGTGCGTGCGTGCGTGCGTGCGTTATCATTGAGTCTAAGACCAGCACTTTGCAAGGCATTTTTTCTTTACAAGAACATGGTCTAAACAGTTATTGAAACAGGCCAAGCGACGCTATAAAGGTTAGGTATTGATCAGAACATCTATCAGTGTTACGGGTCTTTATATCGATGTTTATATCCCACAATACTGCAATGTTATCAAATTTGTTAAGAATGTTGAGTACAAGGTCATTCAAGCTGGATACAAAATTGTTTATATTAGAATACGATGGCGACCGGTAGATTCCTATAAAATCAGACCTGTCATCTACAGTACAAACCAAGCAGTTACCGTCCTGAAAGCTTGGCTCCCACACGGCAATCCTCAAACCCTGCTTTACGAACATCACTACTCCATCATTTTGAAGTTTGTTATTACAGGTATGAAATGAGGTATATCCATCAAGCTGCGGCACTTTATCCAGGTTCCTAAGCCAACACTCACTTAGAATCAAGATACCGAGGTCTAGTCCTATACTACTAAGCAAAGCTATAAATTGATCAATATTTTTGTTTACGCTTCTTATATTCATATGTATAATTTTAAGGTATTTATTAGGGTTACCTAATATTTGTAGACATTGATGAGGTTGGCATTTGAGGGAGTTAGCAATATGAAATGAATCTAGTTCATTGGTTACAGTGTCTAAATCAAGCTCTGTGGACAATTATCCTCCTCTTCTTTTGCATCTTTTGTTTGACTAGGTTTGCTATTATAAGGTATTTTAGTTTTAATTTTACAAGTGATTTTATAATGGACATATACTATATATATAACTGATAACAAATGATTATAAGGTAGTTCTATGTAGCAATACTGAGCTTTAATATATGGTAGGTAGTTATTAGAATATTCGGGATACATATTGTTGTTTATGCTCCTTAGTATAATATACAATGCACATGTATGTGATGTGATAGGTGATAAGTAAGTGTTCGTGTGTGTGGTGTATGTAAATATTTAAATTGATATAATTTACGAACAGTGCCACATTGCTGCATTAAACAGCTCGCAGATATTAGACTATTATTACTACTAACTATAAACAATGAACATATTAATTGATTATTTTTGAATACAGTGCCATAATGACGTATCAAATAGGATGTAGATATTGTATTATTACTTTTACTTAATAAATGCAGTGATTTTTTTAGTTGGTTGATTATACAAACAGTGTCATATTGCTGTGTCAGACAGGGTAACATACCACTACTACTACTACTCATTAACAATTGCAAAATAAAACATTTTAGTTGAGTGATTTTACAAACAAAGCCACATGGCTGTATTGAACTGGATGCAGGTTCTATACCCCTGTTATCAACAAATAAATGCAGTGAATATTTTTGTTGATTGATTTTACAAATAGCGTAATATTGCAATATAAAAGAGGCTGCTGATACTATACTAACTACTACTACTCAATAAATACCGCAGAAAAAAATGCCTGATAGCACATAGGAATTATAAGATAGTCATTGTCCACTCTCTAGCTCACGCAGGCATTGTCCTGATTGAATGTAAATCTGCTTACCGCCCTGTTCCTTACGGAGAAACACTTTGGCGTTCGAGGTCCAACAGAAGTTATAGCCATTTTTCTTAGCGAAGACGCGGGCTTCGTAGAAAAGCTTCTTCGTCGAGGTAGACAGATGTTCATCAATATATATGGGAGATATGTATGTCAGTCCGATAAGTCTAGTATTAAGTTTATCCTCAGGTCTACGGGATCTATTGAATTTACGTACCGTGGTTAACAAATCATACTTCATCTGCACCTTTTTAAACTCGACGACGATACTCCTGTTCGATCCTGGCTTACCAGTCCCATAAATGTCTCGTAGGTCTTCCGGTTGAAGGCTTAGGTTCAAGGCATTGCCTATATTACATACAATTTTTGTAAGCTCGGCGGTATTTTCCTTATCAATTTGAGAGATATTGCGGAGATCAACCGTCGCGGATCGGGATATCCGTTGAATTTCATTGATTTTTGTCTCTAACGATAGAATGCACTCTTGGTTTACCTTCTTATCCCTTTCCAAACATTTTATTTTTATTTTCATGTCTTCGAACTGTCCGTTAATAAGCTCTTGGGACTTTTCAAGTTCCTGGTTACATATTTGAATGTCAATACATTCTTCTTTACCTCCCCTATATCGGAGACGAGCTTTTTTAGCAGCGAGTCTTGGTCAGATTTCCATGTTGTAAGGGGAGTCTTGTTCTAATTTCCAGGTTAAAAGTAACTCTTTAATTTCATTTTTAAATTCAAGAAATCGATCGCCATCTTTTGGTGATTCCGTGCGCAAGCGCTTGTTGCGAACGCATATGAACGAACTTTCTGTGTCCTGTCCAATTTTGGACGGTATATCGGGTTCTGACTGTGCCTGAGGCCCGATGTGGAGCTTAAGGGTGTCGTGATCGTTGTAGCGGCATATTTTGTCCTCAAAAATTTGCTTCAGGTCACAAACACAAACTTAATCTTACTTAATATGTTTGGGAAGTTGGGCCCCTAGACCACGGAGGCAGTAGTTTCTCTTTAATCTCTTTATGTTTATATATTAACGGTCAATTCGAGCCAGAACTAAATAGCTGATTTCTATTCATCATTAACCCATTGAACGCCGGGAACTCAGACAGTTGAAAACAATTGTGTCTGGCGACTTAACGCATCATTGGCGTCAAAGTAACCACCTAGTATAATTGTTTGATCCGTTATTTGACATGACGTTTAACCATGTTAATTAACCGAGTACTGTACCGTCCTACTAATCATCTCAAAGAAATACCGAATGATTATAATGTCAAGGCATCCGGTTCAAACGGCAAGTCATCATATCAATTATGGGTTAGAGACCAACTTAATCAAGTAGCTCTAAACATTTGAACGTAGTGGTATTTATCCTATATATTATTCTGAAAGATTAATGTAGTTTAATGGTTGAAACTGTTACTATACCAAGGGTTTCAAGTTCCATTCCTGGTTTGAGTCAGTCTCAGTGTTTTCCATTCATAAAAATAATTCTATTCACTATTTAGCACCAAATATACAAGCTTATTACTTGAATAAGGGCTGATCACGTATGTTGCAGAACCGATAGTAGCGTAGGATGCCCTGCGGTCCGATGGATCGACGACTTGCGGAAGGTCTCTGGTGGAGGCTGTATGAGAATAGCAGAGGTTTAGGATATCTGACTCAAAATGGAGGAGACCTACATATGTTATTATTTATTTATTTCATATGCATAATTTTAAATTATAATCTCTTACTTAATGCTGAAAAGCAATCATGTGGACTCCGGGCACCAAATAATTAGATACATAACAGGAAGTACTTTATGATCTTATTTTAACCGAAGAATCCGCCTCGAAGGACCAAATGGTCCTTTGTGCCGGATAACAGACTAACCAAAACACTGCATACTTGACTGTAACTAATTAGTTTCACGCAGCACCGATCATAGGACGCATCACAAGTGGTATTAGCTAACATAGCCCCTATTGATAATCATGTCAATCATAATCCGATGCTCGTGACGTTAACTAGTTCATAGTTAGTAGGTTAAATTAAGATTAACTTCAAACATAACGGTCCTGATGTTGCAATGTTAGTAAATTTGGTAATATACTTGTCAGTTAATAGGATGTTTTGAGATGAAACTAAATAGATTACAAGAAGTATCACTAAATTCATAATATGTTTATTTGTCGTAGTCCACAAACTGAATTAGTACTTATTTTGAGAACTATAAGGTATAAGAGCATCACGGACTTAATGGTGTGGACTGTTATCGTCTGGTCTGGAGGGCACAGGTTCAAACACCGCCACGTGGAACCAGTGTTCGTGTCGCTTGTTTCGCATGTAATTTAATTTCAACGATTTCAACCAACACGGATCATAATTATAATAATTATGAAGTTACATTAAAAATAACCCTTATTAATAAATTACGTTTAATCAATTTATAATATGTTAAACAACTGGAATAATGTAAAAAAATACAGATTTGATTACAAAATTTGGATTTAGTTTTATAAAATTTCTCCACGAGGAACATTAAATTACAAAAGCATGTCAAATTATGAGATAAAATATTAAATATTTTTGATGAGTGTGTGAACTTACTGGAGGCCCAAAATTTCCCCCATCTTTCCATATTTACCTTTCTCTCCTTTTTAAAGTTGACAAAGCACTTGTATTTATTTGGAGTGACAGCTGACCATGGGTTGCTTTTTTACTTACCATCAGATGAATGTTTTGATGGTGAATAGAAGAAATAACAAAGATAAATGTTACGTATAGTATAAATAAAAAATTAGAAATAGTATGTACACTATCGGATACTTTTCATGCAACACACATTAATAAAGTTCTACATTTTAATTGTGTTTGTGTTTGGAAATGAATTGTTAAGTTTGTTATGTACAGCATTTGCAACACAAGAAGGTCAAGTTGGCGGCTAATTGGGAATGCCATTATTCATAATGACGCCAGCATTCATTATTAAACGTTAACTCAATCCGGTACAAAATTAACGGATTTGAATAAAAAATCTCTGTTGCTCCATCGGGTCGACAATTTCGGTGGTATCTATGCGAGATGAGCGTACGTTGATTGTTAGGTACGGTGACTGGATTTCGGTCGGGCTTCCGTTCAATTTTGGGCTTGTTCTGTATGGAGGCGGCTTTTGAAAATATCTATGTTCAAGGAATGATATTATGTATATGTAAAGGTAGATACGCCATCTGTGCCTCAAAAACGAACCGATAAAGAGAATACAGATTGTAGTCTTTTGTTGAGGTAAATGTACGCTCATTCAAAATATGTATATATGTTCTGTCACTGCATTTGGAACACTTTTTTCGATTGTTTTGTGAGCATATCACGAATTTATACTTTTTTACATCATTGTGTTCAAGACCATAAGTTTTAAGACTAAGGCCCGTATTATAGATCGAGACTCAACGTTGATCTTTACCTTAATTGTGTAAGAAAGGGATGCGGCATCCCTTTTTTTTATCGTATAGAGAGCTATCCTTCTTCTAACTCAATTCAAGTAAAGATCAACGCTTGAGTCTCGTTCTAGAATAAGCCTAAGGGCTTGTTACTTAAAATTGAATGACAAAGTTGATGACTGTAGTAATACAAAAAAATAGCTTGTTTGTTTTTGCAGAATAGCACTAACCGTGTCATTAGTGTTAGAATCGGTAAATGAGGTATTTACCAATATTAACACCAAAAATAAACACAGACTCGTTGTTCCTAAATCTAAGACTTAATAAATTTCGAAGGCTTTATTTGTGGAAATAAGCAGGCAGGATAAACTTATCCTAAGAGAGACAGGATAAGCTAACTAGATTAAGTTAGAAAAAACATCCCGTTTCAAAATCAGAAAAATAATAAGTACTCAGAAGCAAATATACGTCATCAAAATGTGAATGTCATCGAATAAAAATATTTATTGAAAACTGTAACTATTTACCTAAAATACTCTCTAGCAAAAGTACATTATTAACACCGTAATAATATTAATTTAAAATAATGACGCCGTCTCCATACAACTAAGCGGGCTGTTACCGTACCAGTGTCAGTAAAAAAATAAGTGTCGGCACGAAATGAAAGGCTTCTCACAAGATCGGGTTCAGCGTATTATGTGTGTTGTGGTGCAACTGGAAATCCGGTTAAAGCTGAATGTCGACAATTTGAAATTAAATGAAATAAATTAAATTTAAGTGTTTTAAATCATAGGCACAAATATTAGCATTTAATTTAAATGTTATGTTCCACTAGTATTGATCCGGTGGATCATACGAATATTATCTTTTTATAGAGAAAACATCTTCATTTAGCCTTTAAAAGTTAGTGTCGTTTATTTGTAATTAAGTAGATTTGGTAATTCTTACAATAATAAAAAATAATACTCTAATTTTAAATGTATATGATAACATTTATGTAGAAGCCCTAAAATCAGGTATATAAGTGAGTTTGTATATTTAAAAAATAAATACCCATCTATAGATGCATCATTTTCTCCTTAGCCTACCCATGAAATAAAAAAAACAGAACATTGTTTTAGCAACTCCTAGTTTTGATACATCGGAAAAAAGTAACTAGATTTAAGTTCTCGCGTAGTAGATAGCGGTGCCACGGAGCCTCCAACGTAAATGGATAAAGTCCGAATTAACACTCTTACTGTAACATAAAGTATATTATTTTAAAGTTTTTGTTAGTCAGTTTAATTGTGGGTCAGGAGTCCAATTTCTGGTTTCGGCCCCAAATTTTGACAAGGGTGACGTGACCTTGATGATTTTATTTATATAAAATAACATTAGTACGTATAAAACAGAAGGTACAATACATACAAAAACTAGTTTCAACAAAAAAAATACTATTTAGCCGGTTTACTCACCGCGTGGTAAGAGGCAACTACTTAATCTTTGACCTATCACAGTCCACTGCTGGACTTAAGTCTCCCCCATTCTGAGCCAGTTATCCCGGTCCTCCGTTTTTCTAATCCAGCCTCCACTACTTTCGCAAGTCGTCGGTTCGTCAAGCCGGAGGGTGTCCTACGCTTCGCTTGCCAATACGCGGTCTCCACCCCAGAACTCATCTGCTCCAACGGTCATCAGTTCTGCGCCATACGTGACCAGCCCACTGCCACTTCAACCTGCTGATCCGGCGGGCTATGTCGGTAACTTTAGTTCTCTTACGGATTAAATCATTCTTGATCTTATCCCTTCTTTAAGTTGCTGACCTAGCGAGCTATTTTCTGCCATCTATGCGATGACTGACTTTAACGACCGTGGCTTAATTTTGAACCCTTTTGTAGCGAATTATAAAGATATGAAACAGACATAATAAACCCTAATTAAATCCACAAAAAGCAAAATAATAAGTTCATTTTGTACTTTTAATGCGGTTTTCCTTCTAACCCGACTCCCAAGTAATAACACCTCTAAATCTATGACAATGGTAATGATATTATCTTGATCCTAACACAGTGGGGTTAACAAATTAGTATTTACGACCATTGGACCCCTGGAAACCTTTTTGCGTTAAAATACACGCGAGTATGTCGGGCTGTATTCGGCCCTAAGGACTGAAAACTGAAAGGTTTAATAGGAAGTTATCAGTGGAAGATGTGGTACTGACAAGAGCTTAGTGAGAAATCTATAAAAATGAATAATATTTAAGTGTATATTTTTTATATTTAAATGACGTTATTTTATTTCGTAATATTTGGGCAGTACACACAACTTTCCTGATAGAACATGTCTGTTTGTGTTGGTCTGGGTGTTTCTATATATAATAAGAAATAGAAAAAAAGGAAAAATATTTAATTGTTACAAATCAAATTATAACACGTTAGTCCTTAATATATTATATATAAAAATATTAATAATATACAAATATTAAATATTGGAGTGTTTATTTCTTATTTATATATCTATGTTGTTTATTCTAGCTCATTTGCGGACTTGCTACCCATTTGGATGGAGCGTAATGAAAGATAATGTGATAGGTTGAAACGTAGGTTTTTTTATTCATAAGCAAACAAAAACGCAGGCCCAGTAAGTAAATACATGAATCGTTACACCACCACAGAGCGCTTTCCCGCTCTTAAACTTCTGACTTTATTTGTATGATTACTTTTTATCCCTTAATAAGAACGCTAAACTGATGGATACGTAACTGTTTAATTTCATATCAACGAGGTAAAGAAATATTAGAAAAAAAATACATTGTCACGAGCAAAAATTGAGCTGAGCTAATCCTGGTTTTGCTCCTCTATGCTGGCAGTAAAACGAATAGACCTTTGGCTAAAAAAAGAAAATTCAACTGCAAACATAAAGGGGAAGAAAAGCGTCCTAAAAAAACATTGGCCGCTATCCGTCTTCCGTTGCCTGGCGAAACAGAAAAAAAATATGGCTGTATAGAAAATTCATTGTTATTCAAGTGAAATTCACACGTGGCCCAAGGCAGCGTCGTGCAGGCGTGATTCGAATACTGACTAATAATTATTTACTCCCCAAAATGCAGGGCTGCCAACCTTTAAAAGGACCATAAAGTACGCCATTCGACTTTCAAGTTGCAGGAAATGCAAGTCATTTAAGGCGACGGTTTCTCTTTAAGTTTGGAAGCTTTCTTATTAATGCTTATTATTTTAATATTCTAATGGCCATAAAACTAAAAAGAAAGAACTATAAGAATGTAATGGTATATTTAATGAGAAATATTGAAACCGATAAATTTTTATAAATATATTTTTAAAAGAACTGTCAAAAATTTATATTTACGGAGTTTGTTTTAACAACATAACGTAATGGTTTTTTCATACTACTGGTGTTGAAAATCTAATGTCTAATGCAAGTATATTTTATTAGACTTTATTATAATGGTAAAGAATAAAACTATAAGGTTTAGTTTTCCATAATAGATTAAAAGAATTGAAATTAATTACTACTGAATATGATTAATTACATATATTACCAACCCGCCTGCTCAGTGTGGTGACTACGGGTATTTAACCCTTAAGAGCAGCGCCAATCAGAGTAGAAGTTCGCTGATGGAGGCTGGTTGAGGAAAGTGGATGACCGGGATATCTGGCGCAAAATCGGTGAGACTTACGAGCGTATATATATATATAGTTTCTATTGTTCATTTGAGTGGTCTCTTCACCATTTTGGAATTAATTTGCACACAATCAAGGTTTAAAATTAGACCACAACTAAAAATTAAAAAAAGTCTAGAAAAGCGTTATGTATATCAACCCTATTCGAGCAAACATAACTTACGCGCGGTCTGGTTTTAGAAATCTTCTTTGAGGAGCTCAAACGGAATATTTCGGGTGCACGCTCTAGATGCAAACTTCTTAGCCAATGAAAGATGGATAAACAATTTTAAGAGAGAGGTATTAAATATTTAGACATGAACGTATAACAAGAAAGACGAAAGTCTTTGAGCAATGCGTCCTACCCGTGCTAACATACGCAGCTGAGACATGGACACTGACTGCGGGATTGGTTCACAAGTTCAAAGGCACTCAACGCGCAATGGAGCGAGCTATGCTTGGAGTCTCTCTTAGGGATAAGATCAGAAATGATTTAATCCGCAAGAGAACTAAAGTTACCGACATAGCCCGCCGGATCAGCAAGTTGAAGTGGCAGTGGGCTGGTCACGTATGTCGTAGAACCGATGGCCGTTGGAGCAGACGAGTTCTGGAGTGGAGACCGCGTCTTGGCAAGCGTAGCGTAGGACGCCCCGGCCCGATGGACCGACGACTTGCGGAAGGTCGCTGGTGGGAGCTGGATGAGAAAAGCGGAGGACCGGGATATCTGGCGCAAAATGGGGGAGACCTATGTCCAGCAGTGGACTGCGATAGGTTGAAGAGAGAGAGAGAACGTATAACAAAATATGGACAAAGTCTCGGTGACAACAAAAGTATGTTCGGCCATTTTTTGTATAGAAAGCAACACTTGGCTCGCATCTGTTAACTGAGCCTGCGAAGAGATTCAAAGGTTGTGCGTGAAGTCGGCCAAACCGCACTGGGCCTGCGTAAGTGACTAAGGTCTCTATAGGGTAGGCTCGTGCCCCTCGGTGGGGACGTTATGATGAGCTGATGATGACTGATAGGTGGGGTATAGATTAATAAAATATAAAATATCACGTAGCGTTGTAGGAATGATAATAGCCTTTTACTTTTGACAACTGATGTAGGCTAATAGTTGAGAAGTAGGCTATCACGGCTCCTTAGCTGTTCCCGGGCAGAACAAATATTTGTGTACATGAACATAATATCCATTTTTTGGCTTTATATACATTAGTTATGTATTATGTGCATGAACAAAATATCAACTATGTATATTATTAAAATATAAGTATGTTTTACGTTGCTGAGTAAATAAAGTAATCTCAAAGCTTAAGACAGTTAATACTGCGTAAATTTCAGTATATATCAGTATTTATTCATTTAGTTAGGTAAGTCTGTTTTATTTTTTAAGCCTAAACATTAAATAGGACTTAACGTGAGAACCATGCCTAAATAGTTAAGTTTAATTATCAAATACATTATACTAACAAATAAAAGAATCGCTCTCTAAAGATAATTAAGTACAGTTGAAACGAGTACGCATATATTTAAATGGTGCATATTAGAAGGCGTTAATATTATAAGTGTTCGGTCGCAAGTGATCGCTTTAGACTGTACTATAGTGATAGGCGGAAGCGTTTTAGGTTAGTAAAAGTTTTAAAACTTGACTACTAAATTAAATGTTCTAAATACGTAGTCTTCTTTTGTTTGTATTGGATGAAACGACACGCTCACGTAATGGTCAGTGAAATGGCTGCCCATAGCAAATAAATAAATGCATTGTGATCAATCTTCACGTATATTTATATTGCCCTGCCACCAACATATACTTAACATAATATTGTGTCAGTATACTACATATTTTATCAAGTTATCAGTATCTACAATACTCGCTCCTCGATATAAAAAAATGCCACCTCGGTGACATAAATACCTAGAAAACTCAGCAGAGAGCCTACCACCTAAATGTGGCAAAAAAAAATCTGAGGGACATTGAACAAGATCATATCATCTACGAATGAAAAATATTTGTACTAGACTTGAATTCGGTGAAGCTGTAAAGGCCATCTTCGGCCAACAGCAGTAGTCAGTTTGAAAAAGACATCACAACAAATCGCTCTGTAAAAATTAAAAATCGTTGTCGCTTTATTAACTTGCCCTCTACCTTAATCATTTGAAGCCAAGTCGTGTGTGAACTGTATTCATCATTTGTTAATTTCAAACGTGGCGTATGCTCTCGTAATAACTTACGATTAGTTAGTATTTAAAATACCTTTGGCGGCTGCGTTGTTAATTAATTAAAGTTTTTTATTGTCATTAAACATGCATTAAAACCATGATATCATCGTGATAACAGTCTGCTTTTTTCCTGCAAATAATATAATAAAAGTTCAGTCACTGTGAAGAGTAAACCGTGGTACATTGAGTCGTCTAGGTAGGTACCACCGCAGTGCCAGATATTGTCCCATTTGACAATCCATTTGGTGTGGCGGTTGAGAGGTCGACTGCAACACCAAGGGTTCCGGGTTCGATCCCCGGGCAGTACAAACATTTGTGTGCATGAACATGTCTGTTTGTAATGGTCTGGGTGTTTTCTATGTATAATATGTAAGTATTTACGAAAAAAAATGTGTATAAGTATGTTTATCCGTTGTTTAGTACCCATTATTAGGCTTCACGCTTAACTTGGGGCTAGATGGCGCTGTGTGAATGTCAGTATATATTTACTTATTTGATTTTATTTATTGTCCCGTGAAATAAGAGTGATATGCACTTTTGTGTTTCGGAATGAGGGCACTGTAGCTATGAAATTACCGGGTATAAGAGACCTAACATCTGTTGTCTCGGGTGACGGGCGCAGTGCGGCATTGATGGATAATAATAACTGTCCATCAGTTGTTGGTGTCCATCAAGGTTTTTCTAAGTTAGTTAGTGATACGCCTGACCATGAAAGAACGGCCTTCTTTCTCTTAAAGAGAGAAGGCCGCTCTGTCACGGTCAGGCGTATTACTTACCATCAGCTGAGCGTCTTGACCGTCCTGCATACTTGGTAACATAAAAAAGAGCTATCTATTTCATCGAATATAATTAAGGTCACTCTGGTAGTTGGTAAAGTATTGTGTTACAACAACAAAAGGAGAACTGGAAAAGAAAACAAATTAATAAATAAAAAGTTGGCGTTAGACTTATAATTAAAACGAAATTTCTAGATGCCCCTGGCTATGCAATTATTCACGTCTCTATTGTTTTTGGTTCGCATCAAACGTAATAGAAAGTTATTTTTTAACCGGCTTCAAAGAAGCTTATTAATACAAACAAAAAAACGGTTTTCGTTTGTTACGAGTACGCGATTATTATGTAAAAATAGGGAATCGATTTTACGTTTTTAAGATAATGTTATAATTTGATTATTTCAAATTACGTCCTAATAAAAGAGGTACGTATGATTTTCATGTAAATTTACGACACAAGTCCTAACATTATATTTCAAGTTTCTGTTAATTACCGGTCCGGTACACCACTTTCCTCATCATGGTGGAGACCAGCGACCATTTGCAAGTAGTCCTACGCTACGTTTGCCAAGACGCGGTCTCCACTCCAGAAAATAGTATTTAATTAGTAAAAAGTATTTATTGATTAGGTATTATTATTTATTATGTGACGCCATATATTTGACGACCCATTTGGTGTTGCGGTTGAGAGGTCGACTGCAACACCAAGGGTTCCGGGTTCAATCCCCGGGCAGTACAAGCATTTGTGTGCATGAACATGTCTGTTTGTAGTGAACATGTCTGGTCTGGGTGTTTTCTATGTACAATATGTATGTATTTACAAAAAAAACAAATTATATAAGTATGTTTATCCGTTGTTTAGTACCCATAATACAGGCTTCACGCTTAACTTGGGGCTAGATGGCGCTGTGTGAATGTCAGTAGATATTTATTATTATTATTTTTATCTGAAATGAGAGCTTCAGTAGATTTTGAATACCCTTTTGTAAATATCTCCGAGTGTATGAATATTGAAATTCTCTAACTTTAGGCGGTTCAACTAAATTGCGTAACCATAAATCATTGTCGCTGTCTCCTACTTCAAAGGTTTCACGGCCGACGTTATTTGCTAGGTGACAAATTACTACTATAGATAATTAAGTCTACCTAGATTTAGCCTTGCCTTGGTTTAGTCTTGCCTTCTCAAGGTTGTGGGATGTGGTTGTTGTAAAATCTAATCGCTTGTAATAAATGGGATGTATGACGGGATGACGACCCCTGTGGTGTAATGGTCGAGACGTCGGCTACTACACCAAGGGTTCCGGGTTCGATCCCCGGGCAGTACAAATATTTGTGTGCATGCACATATCTGTTTGTGGTCTGGGTGTTTGTATGTATAATATTTATTTATTTATAAAAAGTAGCCTAATACCATCTTAGGTGAGGTCAGGTATTGGCACATATTATTACCAAATAAGATGCTAGTTACCGTTTCGACTCAAAATATTTGAATCAAATCGACCATGCTTATTATTTAAGAGTACGTACATCGTACATACGCCCTTTTTCCACTTTGATAGATATGATTCTTTATTGCACACCAAAAAAAGATACTTATCTAACAACAAATGAAGGGAAATAATGCAATTCAGGCGGCCTTATCGCTTGGAGCGATCTCTTCCAACAACCTCACAAACATAGAAAATTAACAACATGAAAGGGCAAGACAGTGCAAAGTAAGAAAAGCTTAATTCAACTTATAAATACATAATTATATTTCAACATTAACATATATACACATATAAAATATAAATAAACATAAAAAAATATATTTAAATATAAAATACATATATAAATATCATATATATATATATTACTTTACACATAAATAAAATGTCTAATACATTTATATTATTGATATGAAAACAAATAGATAAGCTTATATTAATAAATTAAGGTACAAGGAATATAACATACATACTAATATGATACACACTTTGGATGTGCTTCTTGCGCAAACTATTTAATTTGTTAAAAAATATGTTAGAAACCTAAATATCATTATTCAAGTCCTACACATTGATACACCACACGTTTGAAAATAAAATTGTTGAGTGTCAGTTCAAGGTATGGGAACCCCAAAATATTTTTTTACTGTTTTCAGAAAACATATACGTACAACGTTCTAACAGTGCAGTGCTTATAGTTTCGGAGACAAAAGGGTGTTATATGGACAGACAGACAACGAATCTATAAGAGCTCCGCCTTTTACTTATTTGGCTACGGAACCCTTAATAGGTACCCATGTTCTCACAAAGAGTATTTAACGAGCGTATGACATAATCTATGACCAATAAACGAACGCTACTCACAAGTACCATTAGAGTCATTGACAAATTCTCCCACCCATTTGACTTACGTTCCGTCCATGTCATTATCAGTAGTTCAGATCAATCGAAATTGTTTCTCTTTTATGCTTTCCTAAGCGGATTATGTGACCATTTTCTTAAATACTCTATTAAGGGGAAGTTTGTTAGAACCACAGTTCATATTTAAAAAATATTTATTTGTTTTTATAGCTGGTATGGTTGGCTTAAGTTCCAATACTTCTAATCAATGATGTAAAAAAGTATGGATTCGTGATATGCTCACAAAACAATAAAAAAGTGTTCCGAATGCAGTGACAGCACACATACACATATTTCGAATTCCGAACACATTTACCTAAACAAAAGAGTACAACTGTACTCTCTTCGGCGGTTCGTTTTTGAGGCACGGATGGCGTATCTACCTTTTTATATACAGAACATCTTTGCCTCCAATAGGTTAACATTACTTTATCTAACCCTATACTATCCTACGGTCTTGCGTGTTTTGAATGAAATAAGTAAAAGTACGAATATACCCCTTCTACCAGCTGTTCTCTTCCATTTTGAGTTGTCTGGACGAGATTGCTATTTAGTGATAAGGCCGCCAATCGCATCAATTTCCTATGTTAAATGTTGTAGTGGTTTACTTCTTGTGTGCAATAAAGAATTATCTTTCTATCTACAACTAGCACTATTATGTTATTTGGTTGTAAAGTTAAAATATCACGTTCTTCATTGTATCATAGTGCAATCTTTGATGTTGTCATTTTTTTTTCTTTCCTTTTGTCTTTCGTTATTCTTCCCATGGGGGGTGTATGAGGCGACTTAGATGATCGAAGACCATCGCGAAATTAAATTACAAAATTAAATGTGCGTGTCTATCCTGAATATCTTTGATTATTTAAAGACAAACGTTAGCAAAGAAAAGGTAGCAGCGCCATCTTTTAAGTAATCCTTACTACTTTATGCCATGTACAACCACCTTTAAATAATTAAAATAAAATAAATAAATAAAGCTCACGCCTGTTTTGTCCCAGAGGGGTAGGCAGAGATGATAGTGCGCCACTGCGCGGTCCTGACATACTTCCTTAGCTTCATTCACATCCCCAACTTTAAAGCGAAGAAAATATTACATAACCCCCAACTATCGAGGGCCCAAAATTCAGCTATGAACTGTTAAAGTAAAATTTTCTATTCAATCTATCACAGTCCACTGCTGGGCATAGGTCTATCCGCTGCTCCGCTTTTCTTATGCAACCTCCACCAGCGACCTTTCGCAAGTCGTCGGTCCATCGGGTCGGAGGGCGACCTAAGCTACGCTTGAGTAAAATATTAGTAGACTGACACGGTTTAATAACACGGGGCAAATTCAAATGCAAATAAAAATAAAATAAATAAAATATCGCTTTTCTGAATCACCCAAGCGTTGATAGTTCGCACACCAACTGTGCAGCTAATCCCGAATTAGCAAGTCTCTATTCCTCGTATTGGTTAATCCGAAACTTCGGCTTAACATCGAGTGATCGACGTTTAGCCGGTCCCGGCGCCGCACTGTATCGATCAAGAGTCTAATATGCGTTAACGGACTATGTGTGTGATACCATCTCTTGGGAGTATTACTTGATTGGATATGGCATATTTTGTTTACGAATTTATGAGATTTGAAACTTTCTTCGATCAATGGTACTCATAAAAGTAAAGAACTAAAACTGTAAGAGTGCGGGATAAAAGTGTGTGGGATTGCGTGTGAGTTAAAAAGTCTAAAAGATAGTTAAAATTGTTTAATTGACACCAAACCATCAAAATTTAAAAGTTGTGTTTGATTGTGCCCGATTGCGATGATTTCTCAAAGGACACTAATATATATTTTTTTAATTATAAACGAAAGATGCGCTGTCAAAATCTTAGTTACGTGTTTAGGTCCATTGCACCGAACACGCACAATCTTTCATACGTGAAGGGACATACAGAAGGCTTACCTGTGTGAAAGGGACATTCATGACCATGACGTAATTTTGTAGTATGAAAGGAAAAACAATAACGAAATATAGTATTTTCCATCAAACCTGCCCTTCACCCGTCACTCGTCATCTCTAGTTTAATACTTAGGTACCTAAGTCTACCAACTAATACTTTTTTAGCAAAGAAGAGATGTGATCATTTTAAATTAGTATTCTCATATCAGATTCTACCTGCGCACTTACACCCGCGATCGTGTTATATTCAGTTGAATGTGTGTATCGTTAGGATAAGGGATGACTAATACTTACCGCGTCCATTCAGCTTTATAACTCTACGTTCGTATCATCAACTTACCATACTAGTTTGACAATTTATACTTTTTGAGACCCCGTTTGCGGTCGCTCTTGGATATCCGAGACTCAAAAATAGGAATTCGGTTTCGTCATGACTGTACACGGGGAATGTCGGGCAAGTTGTTACAATTAATGTGTGAATGAACTGTTACTGATTTCTTAGTTCAGGGGAAATGTTTATTTAATGCTCTCATTGCTTGGTGTTAATGTTTAAAGGGAAGTGATAATTGATGCAATGAATTTAATGGTTCATCATTATTCCCTAGTAAGTCAACTGCTGAATGAAGGCCGATAGTGCAAGGCAAGCAACTTCTTCCTACGTATTGTTGAATCTTTGTGCTACGAAAGAGATGTTAAGCAGTTAGTCCCGGTTATTATCGTAGAACAGCCTGTGCCTTGCTTAATTGATTTAGGTAATCAAAAATAAATTTTGTCTGTTATACATGGCGCAACGTCTTCGGGACTTCTTTCGTTAAACAAACTCTATTTACGCCAACGACCACTAGCCTACTAGACGCCTAATGTTTGAATTTCTCGGAATAAATAATTCTGTCAATGCCCCGAAGGGGGGAGAGGAAAATATGCATGCTGATTTGGCGATTCAAATTCCCGCCATTACATGGATGACAACTAGTGATGGGAAGTATAGTAAACATATACCAGTGCTTATTTTATTCGTAAGGATATTATGAAGAAAAAATACATTATGTAATTTATCAATTCAAATTATTTGAAGGAAATTTTATATTTTTTGAAATTATCCTTATAATTGATTCATCATCATTATCAGCTTATTAAACGTCCCCACCAAGGGGCACGAGCCTATACGTAAGGGTGTTTAGGCCTTAGTCGTTCACGCGGGCCTTGTGCGGATTGACCGACTCACGCACCGTAAGAGCGTCGGATAACGTACATATAATTCGTAAATATATTGGTACGTGGCGGGATTTGATCCTCAGCCCTCCCGGTAGAAAGGCAACAGTCCACACCATTGAGCCACCGACGCGAATGGATTAATTATTTAATAAATTTATTTTGATTTTGTAGGAGTCTATTAGGCTGTAGTGTCGTTGATTTACGCGATTTAATCCGTGAAATGAGTGTTGTTTCCATAAATTAAAATCAGTCTAGTAGTAGTCCAAGTTTCAATAAGTCAAGAAAAGAAAGAAAGAAAAATCCGAATTTGAATAAATATGTTACAGATACTTTTGAATTGTTATTATTATTATATTTTTTATGACTCTACCACCGGTTCGGAATATAGTATGTATCAACTTTCTACGGCGAAATGTAATTGCTAGCTAAAGATATAACTTTAATAAAAGCATGCCAACGGCAAGTTAGTATTCCTATTTTAAATTTAAACCGCGGGAAATGATTCCACAAAAACAGATAAGATGCGAATCTGACTCGAATTCTTGTTGACAATGCGATAAATCACATACAACACTTTCCTTGATTTTGATGATAATGTTCGTACTGCTGCGTGTTACCTGACTGTTGATGATAAAAGTGAGATTAAGCATGAAATGAATTTTAGTGAATTCCGTAGGTATGTATTTTTAACAAAAATTGTTTATCCGAGTTTCTTGCTGTAGTCTTTTCAGTAGACAACAACAGTCCGAACCAGTGGTACAATCAAATTTGACATCCATAAGTGTTCTTTATGGACCTAAATTGAATAAATATATTTTAATTTTGTACATGAGTTATAGTTTTTAAAAAAAGCATAGTTTAGAATTTTAAGTTGTTTATTTTTGTCCTGTTCAAAAAAGAATTACCAGGATATCAGATTTTTGCATTTTGTCTCATTTCTAACAATCATTGCAACTGATTTTAAAATTTCATCGCTTTATTTTACATCTATATCTTTGAATAAAGTGACTAAATAATACTGGCTTAACGTCACTTGGTTCGTTCTTCGTTATATCATGTATTGACTAAAACATTTGATATAAGCAAGTGATATGACCTCAGCTTCACCAAACTAGTTCAAATAATATTCAAATTTTATTGATCAAGTTTATTAGGTACCTAGTTTTTGTTAATTTTTATTAATTCATTTGTATGTTAAACTGCAGGATATTTCAATGTATCATGATGTGTACTTACACTATTTATAGATTGCTGTCTAGATTTACTTAAAAAAAATGTATCTGTATGATAGTCATTTGTCTGTGTACCAAAGTTAGATCAATAAATAAAAAACATAACCGCCCAGACAAATACCAAGCTGCTCAAGGAAACGTTGCGTCAAATGTCAAACTCGACAATATCAAATCGACTCCCTAGTTATTTAGCTCCACATTCGCTAACACCAAAAAGCCGTAGATGTTTATCTGAGTCACGAGCACCGCATACCTCACGGATACTGAGTTTGACCACACCGTCTGTATGTCTGATTGATACTGACTCGTTTTAGGCCGTTTGCTCATGTGATGCTTTTGGAAAATTTCGTTATCAAAACAAATCATTTATTTCAAATATAAAATTCCATATTACATATCCACTTATATTAAACATTAAAAATAAAAAAGTAAAAATATTAAAATTCAATAATAAAATGATAAAAGAAATAAAATAATAACAATGAAATGATAAAATAATAATAATAAATTAAAATAAAACAATAAATTAAAATCACAATTCACAAAAATTGTGCCCTTGCAGGGTTTATGTGTATACTTAATACCTATGATGTAAACCGCATAATGCATGAAATAAATGAATGAATGAAATGAAAAGAGAAAATTTTATAATTTCTTTAAAAATGTTATTGTTAGCTGCAAATCTTTAGCTATGCGGTTCAGTTTTTTATTGTTGGCTGAAAATTTTTAAGTATGTGTCTCCTTGTCCTTTATTAATTTTGCGGATTGCAAAATTTGAAATTATCAATAGGATCATCATCTAGTAAATATAATATCAAAATATAACAATAGAATAAAATAAATAGAAAATATAGCATAGAAAATGGGTCAGTAAATGGCGGTTCTTATCTTTGGGCTGTAAGGTGGGGACAAAGTAAAAAATTATTTTACTTTTTTTATAACTGTGCAGGACGGTCTGGACGCTCACCTGAGGGTAAGTGATACGCCTCACCATGACAGAGCGGCATTGTAGGAGACCAACAACTGATAGACAGTTATTATCCTCAGTCAATGCGTTACTGCGTCTGTCACGCGAGATAACAAATGTTAGGTCTCTAGACCAGGTAATTTCACTAGCTACAATGCCCTCAACCCGAAACACAAAAGTGCATAACACTCCTGTTTCACGGTACGATATCTGGCACTGCGGTGGTACTTACCTAGACGACTCAGTATCGAGTCTACCACCTACTTGTGGATATCATTCGAAATTTGATGTATTAAAATTGACAACTCTGGGTTTCACTTCTTCACTGGAAAAGTCCGTAAGTGATAACTACTATAAGAATGATAGATTGTGAATTAGAAATAATCGCAAGCAATCATAAAGTTTGATATCTTAATAATCATGTACTTGTGTAGAACAGTCCCAACAATCAATATATCATCAAAATGTCAATTCAACAAATCTTGTACACTCGAAGACACGCCCGCCGGTAGCGGATACGCTTGTTAAAACATATCGATTATTTATCTGGCTGTAACATCGATAAGACATTTACAAACAATAATGAACTTTAAGCTTTAGGCGTTGGGTGTGTTATTCAATTGTTTAGTTATAAACCCTACCTGGAATTTTTAAAGAGAAATACTGTAAAGTGTAATTATGTAGATTTTTGTTCTTTATCAGTTGTTGGGTTTTTAATAACAATTGTTTATAAACACTCATATTATTAGTTGAGCATCATAATGCATCAATTATTTATATATTTGTATAATAAAATTTATAAAGTATTGTATCTCCGTAGTATGGTTCTCCCACATTTCATTTAAATACACTTCTAACGAAGAGCGTCGGTGGCTCAATGGTGTGGACTGTTGCCTTCTTACCGGGAGGGCGCAGGTTCAAATCTCGCCACGTACCAATGTGATTAGGAATTTTCCTAATTATATGTACGTTTATCCGACGCTGTTAAGGTGAAGGAAAACACCGTAAGGAAACCTACGCACGCCTGCGAGTAGATTCAAAGGTTGTGTGTGAAGTCGGCCAATCCGCACTGGGCCCACGTGGACGACTGAGGCCTATGCACCCTTTACGGGTAGGCTCGTGCCCCTCGGTGGGGACGTGTAATGAGCTGTTGATGATACACTTCTAACTTACTCTACATATTTGCCGGAAATACAGTTGTATTACTATTAACAAAAGCATATCAAGTGGTAGAAATATTTAAAGAGTCCAGAAGTAGTCTCTCATAGGTTGTTAAGTTAATTAATTTTATCTATCTCATGGTATATTCATTAATTAAGTTTATATTTTCCAAAGTTCCATTGTGTATTTTCCTTCAAGTTGGTTCGTCTGTGCAACGTTCACGGAAACTGGTGCATTATAATACTTTACTCGTGTACAATTCTAGTCTAATTTAGCAAACTACCTGTCTATTATTAACTTTAGCGTGGTAAATATAGTCTTTGCCGGTAAACGGTGAAGTTTTGTCAGGTCAAAATGTAAGTTACACCGAAGCGTATGTAACTATTTCTATCAAAAGTACTCGTGTTACATTTCGAGTTGCAAATCATTTAGTTTACTGAAAACAGTTTCGCTTTTTAGTGCTTTGTTTTATCTTAAATACGTATAATTCCACATCTTGATGAATAATAATTTACATATTAATTCATTTGTTTTCCTGTTGTCTTGCCACTACCTTACTTATTTTTCGTCTTCTACTTATATCCTATGGTTGCAAAGAGAATAGATCGCTCATAGCGATAAGGCTGCCTTTGCCCACTGTATTGGTTTTAATATTCATGTGTTTGTATTTTATTCAAATTAATTTTGAGCAATGAAGAGTCTATTTATCTATCTATCAAAATAAACTTATTTAATGTTATGGAAACAAAAACAAATATAAATTTACTTCTCTTAACATGATATTATAATAAGTGTGAAAATGTTCTTCAAATGCATACTTAAAAGCGTTATTTGGCATTATTATAAAATAATCATCACGCACCCACACCTACCAATATAAAAACAACAAGTAATAAATACAAGAACATTTGAAAGTTGAAAAAATTAGCGCTCAACATAGCACGGTGTGAGTGTCATCTATTTTTCCTAGACCAACAAATAGCCAGAGCTGAAACTTTGACATTAGAGTTTTCGAGGCTAGTTACTGTTTATAGTCAGCACTCACGATCCAGCTCGAATTTCGAATAATCATGCACTTAAAAGAGTAAATTAAAGCGCTGATGTTTGTCGCTCGATACATGGACAAACTATAAGGCAAGATTAAATACATACGACCATGGACGTATAAATATATACAGACGAACTGTCATTAGTACATAAAATGTCATCGAAATGACAGCTGCTGTCTATGATGTAATTTTGACGAATATTGTTTAAAGTGATTTTAGTGTTTTGAACATGGACGTATAAAAAATACCGGACGTAGTCTCGCTAACATAAAAGTGTGTGAAAATATGGCCGGATTTTATATGGAAAACGTCAAAATATTAACACTTGACGTGCATCTATCAAACATAATGTTAGAATAACAAAAAGATGGCTTGTGTTGTGAATTGCTGTATAAACCGCAGTGACGAAAACATGATAGGTAGTTTAAAACATTTAAATCGAAATACAAAAAATATCAGAAATTCGTTTGTCAAAAGTGCTGTGTTGCTATCTTATACTTCAGGAAATTACCCAAAATATGGGAAATTATAATTTTTAATAAACTTATTACATACCTTATTTAGGAAATCTTTTATTTTGCTATGTCTATACTAGATTTCCTAAAACAACACAATACGGAGAAATAAGTAGATAGAAATAATAATGAAAACAAACACAGCGTTATTTTCAGTAACCTTTTCATAAGAGAGACATTTATTTAACTAAAAGAGGATATCGACGTGTTGCTTTCACTTTCTCAAAAGGTAAAATATGTATTAAAGAATAACCCGTTGTAAGTTTTAGTGGAAATAATGGGACTCCAAAATTGTGCATCAATTTTAGATTAAACCTTCAGTTCGTTATTTGTTTCTAGCTTTTATGTACATGGACTTATTAAATTTAAAAGAAATTAATATGTATTTAATGTT
>PQWD01007648.1:0-32260 GCA_019425675.1 Leucinodes orbonalis | reverse complement strand
GTAGGCCTGGTCTGAATAGAAAATATACTTAGTCAAAAATGTGATACAGTATACACATGGACAAGCAAGGACGACGGACAGATAAGTGGTCGCACTTCGCAGTGGGGAGCGCTCTCGTCCCCTGCCCCCCGCGCCCGATGATGCGCTGATGACGCAACAAGTATAGATTTGTAATAAAAAAAGTGGTCCGAATGCAGTGACAGCACACCTACACATATTTCGAATGAGCGTACATTTACCTAAAGTACAAACTGTACTCTCTTCGGCGGTTCGATTTTGAGGCACGGATGGCGTATCTACCTTTATATACAGAATATAATAAAATAAAAATAATAATATAATATCTACTGACAATCACACAGCGCCATCTAGCCCCAAGTTAAGCGTAAAGCCTGTATTATGGGTACTAAACAACGGATAAACATACATGTATAATTTTTTTTTTGTAAATACATACATATTATACATAGAAAACACCCAGACCATTACAAACAGACATGTTCATGCACACAAATGTTTGTACTGCCGGGATCGAACCCGGACCCTTAGTGTTGCGGCCGACCTCTCAACCGCAACACCAAATGGGTCGTCAAATAAATAATAATAAGATATCATTGGGGAGATGGTAATGATTTTATTATTAATAATTTGAATAATGTAATAACTAGTAACTTTTATTCAACCTTTTTTAATATAAAACAGCAAATACAAAAGCATAAACCATTAGATCTATGAAACTGGATCCGCTAAGTTTGTCTAAATATCAATATAAGGTTATTAATCATTGGGCAAATTCCAAAGAAAATCTGTGAACGATATGAATTATCTGTGGCATTATTTGTGGCGGCATACCACGTAAATGGCCCCATCTGGATAACCATTGCTGAATAGTGAAGAGGGATATTTCTCCCATTGTCGTTCATATCCGGCAAAATGCGGTCAATTTATTATTATTTGCTGAGCCGACTCTACTCGCAATCAAAACTGGAAGTTTATAGGCTTACTGAAAATCTTATATCAGGAATCTGACGTGGCTATCAAACGTACGCGAAAATGGAATTATTTCAAAAGAGTAATTAATGCTTAACACTGATAATTCAGTGAATGTTTTTACTCGTTGTATTTATACACATTACACCGACAACGAAATACCTGCAATGATCTCCATAATACATTAAAGGTTTTTAAACATAAAACTATTATAAGTTTAAACTAAAAATATTTACAATTCACAAATGACATAACTTAGACGTATCACCGAATCTAGTGTATTTTCCTATTTAGGTACATGGTTTTCCTCTTGCTTCACATATACAAGTAATGGTCATTTGGCGGATAGGTGACCTTAAAAACTATCTAGGATCTTCGTCGGAGGGCACGCTAAGCATTGGCCACAGCTACTATGTTAGGATTGTAGTCGGGTAACGGCCTAAAACTCCCCATAGGAATGCTGTGTGGGAAGGCCTGTCCTTGCTCGTGGGACTTCTAGGTCGATTATCTAAAGCTAGCGATTAAACAAATCATATCTTTATACAACTTGAATTTTTAAATTATTTGGCATCCATTCGATTTATTATTGAACTCATATTATGGAATGTTTTTATGGAAATCTTTTAGTTTCCCATAAAAACATCCATAGGTATAGATTAATCATAAAAGTTTTACAAAAAAATTATAAACAAATAAATTATCGCATTGCATTCAGTATGCGATAATTTATTATAGCGCGTCACTCAATATTGATTTTTTTTAAGTCAATTGTTTTAATTTTTTATTGTAATATGGAGTAGGTACTTACTATTGATCAGTATAAAAAGTGTTTTACATGATTATAAGGGTTTAAAATATTTAATTTTAGTATCAATAGATTTGCCTCATATGTGTACTTTGAATCATACTGTATACGCTAAATGATATGTTATAGTAACTCGGTTTTTTTTTTCATTATCATAAATGTAAGCCACCAAGCCACCGGGGCAGGCACTATGGTAAAGATAGCCATCTTTTGATTCATTTTTGAGCTCCGTTATTTGGCTTTCGAGATGCAAAACGCAACCATGTGCCAAGGCGATGTGGGAAGGAGGTAAGTGACGCAATGCTAAGTAACATTATCCAATCTTACTTGAGTTATGTACGTAGGTGTGAACGCCTAGGAAACGTGTGACTTCCGTTAAGACGTTAGTGCGCAGCTCATTAGTGATGTCGAACGAGCATAGCAGATATCGATTACTTGTTTGATTACTTACTTTACATTGTTTTATGAGATCTTAATTCCTTCTTATTAATATTCAGCAGAGTTCTTAACACAGCGCATACTGATTGAATCAAGTCTTTTATAGATCTATATAACTATAAAAGGCTAAAATAAAAATTCAAAAATATAAACCGCTTACATTACGCTTGTAGATTATAGTAAAATTCCTTGGTACAGTGAAGTTGTAGTTTTTAGGATGATAAAATAAAGAGTAAAGATTCTGGTTAGATCTTAGTTTCATTATCTGAGGCGTCCAATCCGAACATATCTGAATATAAATAGGTATCTTTTAGAGGCAAAAGGTGCAACGGTTTTAAAACACAGTAAAACAGCTTCTCTTGCAAGTGCTCTATAAACTTATCTATTACTTACTTATCTATTATTATTTTTCGCATTACGAGTATAATATGAATAAATGCATGATTATGAAGGATTATACAATTATCTCCACGCTCGTTCATATAACCTTTTTATCAAAGAAAGATGATTCCGTGCTTCGGAGGGCACGTTAAGACGTCGTCAGCAATCTTTGGAAAGTAGTTACTAACACTTACCAAAACCCTATGGCACATAATAGTCTTATGATTTGTTGATGAGAAGAAGATAGCGGTGTCAATAAAAGGTTAGGTTGAAACGAGATCTACGCAACCCGGTACATCTAATTTATGTTTCGACTATTACTATCGACAGTCAGCTGTGAATGGACAACACTACAGCTAAACGTGCGAGCTGCGTACGCGCCGACGTTACTGAATGCAATTATATGGCAATAAGGCACGATCTTACGAGACGTGACAGGACGCTTTATGTTTAAAATGTCTTTTGACTCAAGCATGGTTGGACTGTGTTTTTATGCATTATAGCTAAGACACATTATACCAGCACATATAAACATATAGTTGACAGTCCAAGTAGTTAACGATCAAATTATTTAAAAAAATGCATACCATTCATTAGATTACGTCGTATGATTTGATTAGATTTTAATTATTTGACAAAAATATTTTGAAGTCAGTTTGTTTATTTTAAACTCAAAATTATGTTACACGTATTGCATACATCAATTATACAAATAATTATTGTCATTTTAGATTTCATTAATTAAATTTTTTGGCCCTTTCATGATTTATTGTTATTTAAAGTAACTAAGTATATTATGGTCCATGACAATAAATGAGAAAACGTCTAGATCGGAGACCTCGCAACGGCAAGCGCAACGTAGGACGACCACCCACTATGTAGTAGGGCAGACAACCTTAAGAAGGTCGTAAGTAGTCACTGGATGTAGGTACCTGCTTGCAACTGGTCGCCGTTGTCGCTGGTCATTGTTGCTGCAAATCAGGCTGCATTACTATATCAGTAAAGTTTCTATAAAAATCGCTAGGTCGTTTGGTCGTTTGATATAAATTATCGTGATTTTCTTGGAAGCAACAATTTGATTTGTAACTATGTCAGCGACAAATGACATTCAATAAATGATCAACATCATCGTCATAATCAGACTATAAAGAGCCACCACAGGGCACTTTACGTCAGTGAGTTTAATTTACGTTAGAAATATTTGATTTTTCTATACAATTTGTAATGTTTTTTGAGGAGGTTACAACCATTTTCACTTAATTTTTTGCCAGTAAGTATATTAACCCTTTAACCGCCAAGATTCTAGACGCAATCGAAAAGTTTAAGTAAAGATTGTGACCCTTTAAGGCATCTCTGGCAGTCAAATGGTTAAAAAATATGGTCGTGTATATACTTACATTTTAAGCAATTTAAATGTATTCTTCTGGCGCAAAATGGGGGAGACCTATGTCCAGCAGTGGACTGCGATAGGTTGAAGAGAGAAGAGAGAGAGAAATGTATTCTACTTTAGAAACATTTAAATACAAAGTATACCAAACATTTACCAAGATACTATAATATTTTGGCTTGTCATAAATTAAATATATTTGTTGGTAGTTTGCAATATAACGGTATGGAGGAAAGAATCATTTTTATTGTTATTTTAAATAGAACGAACTAAAACATAATGGACGAGTTTTTATCGAATATATTTAACTTTATCATGGTTTCTAATGAAATTATAACAATTGCAACGCATACAAAGCGGGGTTAGCGGATCCGGCGGCCCTAATTCCAAGGGATGTGTGGATTATCCTACATGCGGTCGCTCGTGGACAATCTGCTAATGACATTGTGAGATGTTTTTGATATCTTTCTATACTACATAGTATAAAACAAAGTCGCTTTTTCAGTTCCTATGTATGCTTAAATCTTTAAAACTACGCAATGGATTATGATGCGGTTTTTCAATAGATATAGTGATTGAAGACGAAGGTTTATATTTATAGTAGCACCCATTAAATTGTGGGAAAATACTGTTATTTTTTAAGTTTGCAGCGGTACCGGCCGGCCAGGGCGGCGGGAGCGTGCCTTTTATCAGCATTGCATCTGTGCAATACCAGGGCGGTCGATAGTGTAGTATAAATAAAATAAAAATAGTACCATTCAATACCTGAATCCATGGACCTATTAA
This sequence comes from Leucinodes orbonalis, assembly GCA_019425675.1. Classification (NCBI taxonomy): domain Eukaryota; kingdom Metazoa; phylum Arthropoda; class Insecta; order Lepidoptera; family Crambidae; genus Leucinodes; species Leucinodes orbonalis. The sequence continues at coordinate 27,473 of PQWD01007648.1, read as the reverse complement.
GGTAATCTTATATTTGTTTCCATTAATCTCTAATTGTGTTATCCGTCACTTAGTTAAAGGTAACGGTTGATTGGACGCTAATACATAACACTTACATCGTAATAATGGGATTACATTATGTAATTTCGTGGAATGTTGTCAGTCAAATTGTGGCTGGCGTCCTTTGTTTACGCTTTAAGTATCATGGTAATTTGAGCAAATTATAGCCAATACGGTGTGTGTGCACATACATACATGCCTCACTTCGTATCAGCTTGCAAATTTATTTTTATAGTTATGTGCTACTTATAAATAATTAAATAAGTATTCACCGACTCTTAGACCGCTAATGAGCTCCAATTTAAACATGTTACTCGAACAATGTGTACAAAAAAAGGGTACATATAGTTATGAATTAGCCCTTTGAATGCCAATGACACCGAAAGGCGTCAGAAACTATAGATTTTCTATTGTCTAGATTGATGGCATTCAAAGAGTTAATACATAATATTATTTTTGTAAACACATAGGTACTAGTTATACACATAAACGCCCAGGCTAATGATGATAAAAAGATGGGAAGGTAATGCACACAAAACGTTTGTACTGCCCGGGGATCAAACACGGGACCTAGTTGTACTCATAGTAGCCGACTTCACAATCATTACATGGGAGCAATTGCAAAATGAAAGTTGTAATATTTTTTTTATTTTAGTGTGAACGTTACGTAATTTTTCGGTTCTGTAGAAGCATAAAAAACATCTATTCCCAACCTATAACATAAATTGTGCATTGTACAATGCAAATTTCTTAACATCATTAGCAAGCGACTAACATGATTCTTCCTTTAAATATCCGCAAAAATCCCACAAGATTCCGTAGCTTCTTCAGCAGTGACATTGTAAAGTGAAATTAATAAACCTAGGCCACTCACGGTAATGAAATCGTAACACTGTTACTGTGTTTCATAACAAAGTGCCGCCAGAAGGCTAGTCAGCGAAATTTAACAAGGAAACAAAGGGGTGGGGGTGGAGCAATATTATTTCTGAAATAAAATCCAAACGACTGACTGCACACAGGGTTGTCACATACTTCAAACCTTTTAAGATGTATTATTAAATCTTTTATTTTTTTAATACGCTCTCCTTCCCGATGAACCGATTTAAGTAAGGTCTCTGGTGGAGACTGAATGAGAAGGCAGAGATATCTAGCGCAGAATCTGGAAATCTATGATTTGCAGTGCCTGGTTTATAGGCGATAGGTTGAAGAAGAATTGTGATATACAATCACGAAGAATATACCGCAATACTGTTGAAAATTTTTGTCATAAAGATATTTGTAAAATAATTTTTGAGCATAAAAAATGGTCACATATTGAATGGCTTGTTTGGTTTTTAGCAGACTCATATACTGAAAAGGATTTTAACATGAAAATTTAATTGGAATTGGAATCGAAAAACTATTGGACAAGTTACATATCCAGAAATAATATACATGCATGCATTATGACTCCAAAAATTGACAAAATTGTTGAGATGGAGGTACTAACTATGTAAGATGATAATACACTATAGTCTCACTCAGATATAATCATATCTCCATTGTGTTTCTAAACAAAAATACAATACCTATTTAACATCAAGGCTACGTATAAATGCCGTATATAATAAACGAAACAATAATTAATTTCGGTAGCAGAAACAAGATTATTACAAACTTTCTAACTAAAAACATCTGTAATCACTACTTGATATAAAATTGCTTTACCCAAAGCATGTCGTAATTAAGTGTGCTTTATATAAGGTACCAGAGTGGTTAATCTTAGACAATGTTTACAGGGATCTGTTTAATTAGGTTCTCCTTTTAATACCTGGAAACTTTCGATGCTCGCGCAGTAAATCTTGAAATCAAATTATGGCCAGCAGCGGTAGTCAGTAACAAATAAAGTGATTTGATAACAAACGATGATGCCACTTGCCATTCATTTAGTTTGCACTTGCCTTGACTTTTTTCGGCGTCTTTATGAATAGCTGGTGACAAATATATTTCGTAGCAATGATTTTAAAATATTTAAATTAAGATGTTACAATTCGATTATGTAACGAGTGGTTTTTCTACATAGATTGCTTCAAAATTTAAGAGTAGAAATTGAGAAAATTTGCTATTAAAACTTAAGCACACTATGTCAACCCTGAGTGCACCTACTAAAGGAAGTAGGGGGTGCTAAAATTGATAATTTTATTTTTAACAAGCGGCTGCCTAACGACGGGTTCGTGCACCGCTGCCTTCTATAATGGATTGCGGGGCATCATGTGGAAATAATCATACTCAGTCTCTGCTTACAGACATGATATCCATTCTAGTATATAAATATAATAGATTTACGTAGCTTATGTAATTGCTTTATAGCATTCTCTTCATAGGTTGATTATAAATCGATGGTTAAAACGGTTTTTTATTATTCAATTCAATGATAGACTAATCTATCTCTGGTTATAGTTTTGTTACGTAGGTACGATGTCGGATTTGCCTTAGATTGCACAAATTATCACGAAAACTGATTTATTGAATTCATTTTGTTTTATTTTTAACTGATAAATATTTAAAGTTTGTTTCTCGCTGATGGTGGTTTGAGGGATGTTGCTGGTGATTTGATGAAGAAAAGGATTCGTGTAATGTGTCGCAGTCAAATTCCACTATTTGATGCGATAGGTTGATTAAAATGAGTTTTTATATGTATCTTTTATAATCATCATCATTCAGAAACAAGTATAGATTGTTCTCCCTGACGATTAGTATGCTTTCTTATCTAATCGCAGCCCACTGCAGTATTGAATATCACGGCCTCCACTTTTAGCCATCCTGAACTTGTCGGAGGGCGTTCTACGGTACACGTGCCAAGATGCGACCTCCTCTTCAGAGCTATCTCCTCAAACAGCATCGGTTCTGCAAAATACGTGACCAGCCCACTGCTCTTTTACTATCTGATCTAGCAAGCTATTATTTAAGTTTTCTTGCGAATTTTTTATCTCGATGCTATTCTAAGAGAAGACGAATATAGCTCGCTTCATTGCTCGTAAATTTCATGACTAGATTGCGCAAATCTCGTATTGTTAAAAACTTTTCGTATCCCTTTCTTTGTGATATCGAATTAACTAGATATATATATTTTTAACTAGGAAATATAAATAAGATAATATTTAAAAAAGAACATAAATAAAAAGGATTTCCTTTATGTGGTATCTCGGATAACATTCAATACAAATTAAAAAACCTGCGGATGCATGGCATTGTAATAACTTTTCGTTATTTCAATTGGCTTGCAACATCATGCAATTAAGCGTTATAAACTTGATGCCTTCGGGTTAGTGCAGAATTCGTCACCAATTGTGCGAATTGAGAGTGATTGCCGAATGCAGCATTGTTTCGTTGTACCCGATTAATCCAATGAAGTGCACACTGTGTAATTGTTTAATCATGTTCACCATGTTTTGTCCGATGTCTGAAGCGATAACGATCTCATTTTCAGGGTCTTCAATAAAAAGCTTAACATGGAACCCTATGAATAGGAATCTGTTGTAGGACTTTCTGTACATCATCAAGTACAAATTCAGTTCTACCTGGTAGAAATATTCTTCTAAACCGTGATACATAGTTGAAATTTTCACAAATTATGTTTGACAGTTGTTGCGCTTTCCGTTATTAAATTATTAAATCTCATCAAATATGTCTTTATTCAATTTAGGTCCTTATAGAACACTTATGGATGACAAATGAAACTACCACTAGTTAGCTACTGAGAAGAATCCAGCAAGAAACTCAGTTGTTACTGTTTTAAAAAAAATGCGTTTTGTACAGCATTATATTATTTCTAATCTAAATCATTTATAAGTTAAATATATTGAAAATTATGAGTTTTGTATTTATCATATTCAGATATTGGTGGATATCTTGAAGTCAACCTAGATTTTAAAGATTTTCTTTCTAATAGAAAGGTCGGTATTATATTTTGTATACATTACTTGAGTATCATAGTTACCTTAATTAAAGCAAATTTAAATTTTAAAGCAAGGTTATGGTCCTTTTATTTTATAAAATATTTCCTTGTTCCAAAAAGCATTAAATTTTGCATGACGTGCGTATGCCCTTGGCGCCCTTATGACTCACGCATATCAGAAAATCGTAAACAGATTTTGGATAAAACTCGTCCTACCTAAACTTCATTTGACTTACACTCGCCCTGAATCGTTAATTTTAATCGCAGATCCTTTTTTAAAAATTTGACAGTTCAAAACAGCCGCGCGGGCGCTAATATTGATGCCATAACTTAGACACGTGTTTTGTGGGTGTAATACGGACTCACAGTGATGTCATTAAGCACCTCATCCCATAACCATTCTCACTTTTTTTACTTGTGGATATTACTGGCTTCAATGACATATTCTTTTAACTGCAATTATGCAAGAATCGGTCCTTCGATATACATTACATATCCTACTCATTCATAATACCGTCTGTACAATTTCATATACATTCAAACAAACGAAACATTAGGGTCAATATTTCACTTTAGATAAAATATCGACGAATGTACGTCGGACGCGTTACCGCTCGTAAATGCCCTTGCTGAAGAAAATAACCCACAAAACTTAGATTTTCGCTATCCAACTGTGTTGTTTACCTTATTTAGAAACAAGAGCACATCACACATTCATTTCGAGTCACTGTCACTTGTTTTTCCACTCGTCACTGGTTTGTTTTCGAATATTTCGGTACGAAAATCGTAAAGGCGCAGCGTGTACATGCGCGTGCGCAGGTGAGGCACTGACTGCTTGTATCGGAGGCGGCAGGTTGCGCGGGAGGCTCTCCCCACCTCACAAGGCTGCCCCGGCACTCTGGCATTCCATCTGTGACGACAATGTGCCCATTTATGTCTTTGGACATGGTTGGCGGTCACCACGGCCATATGGTGCCTTACGGTGTATGATTAAGGCTCTTTTAATGGAATTCTGTAATGATCTCGAATTGCCTTAACGTGGGAAATCGTCTATGCTGCAATTTGGCAAAACTGTTCGGCATTTTGCAATGGTCCCGACGTGTGGTGCATGTAACTGCTGATACGTTGCGCATTTGTTACTCTGGCAGCCATAAAACTTAAGCTGTGTACGAGGAAACATTTAATATTGCGGTGAAGAGAAAATCCTTTGTTCGCCTACGCTTCATTAAGAAACAAATGCAGTGCGATCGTAAGATCTTCAATGGACGTGATTGCAGTTCCAATAATTTTATACAAATCAATTACAGTACACATTCGTTACAAGGATGACAAACATCGTTTTTTTTATTTATTTAATACCGCCTTAAAGATATTATTACGAGATCACTTATTCAACAATTTGTTAGGTACTGAACAGGATATACTTTGTGTATTTAAACTAGTAGTAGGTAAATAGGTGCCTAACTTAATTCTTTTTGTAATATAAAATTCAATGAAAAATACTTTTATTTATTTTTAGCACAGTCAACATTGCATGCCGGGGCAACTTTAAGTAACCTTAAGTAAGGTGACACTTAGTTTTAAGTTTATCATATCACTGATTTCTTTTTTGCTTGTACCTGTGTTTATTTTGATGGTTTTCCTAATCTATACTTATAATAAAATTAGAGTGTCACGTTAAAGTGCGCAGAAAAATCTACCACTGTTGGAAAATATAAACAGATGAACCCTACATCCTTTGTATGGGAAATCTCGCATCTGCCGCTTCTCAAGAGTCGCAAGCTTCCTCGAACAGCCGCAATTTAATCCAGCAGAGGCGTCAAACGCTAGACTGATGTGGTGGAATGAAGTATTCCACCTCGTCGAGACATCACCGGTTGGCTGTAGAGCTGCCTCCGGGCGGTGATCTCCCCTGGGCGGTCTGGAATTCTATGAACAAACTGCGGTCAGGTGTTGGCCGGTGCCGTGAAAATCGGTTAAGATGGGGATATTCCAGAAGCAATCTGTGTGACTGTGCTGCCCCACAGAAAATTGAACATCTTCGTGCAGTTTCTGGCACTTCTGGGTGGCAAATGAAAGGGCGATCAAAGTGGCCCAATATTGGTCGTGTCATAATATTTAAGTTGTGAATCAATATCGACTCGATGAGAAGAAGTTGACATTTATTTGTAATATAAATACACGATCTAGTTTACACGCAATGAGTAATAATTCTATGAAACATAGGGTACTTTTAGATTTCAAATCAGTCGTTGGCCGATTACTTAAAAAGGCGACAGACCGTTGACTAAGTCGTGCTTTGTTACTTAGTACTACGTATATCCTTATACCAACAAATTCGTCATGATGTGCCGTCACATAATTGGTTGGGTACATCATCGGAAAATGGTTTTCTCACACACGCAAAATACAATTTACAAAACATTTGTATAATATAATTATTTTTGCTTTTTACTAACAAAATATATTATTTTCCAAAAAAATATTTGATATAGCCATCCTACATAATATGCACTTTACAGACCAATCAGCTGATAAATACAACAAAAGTTTTTATTCAGTAAATTTATACTTTATATATACAGAAATAAGAAGATAAACATCAGATTTTTTTATGTTATACGTAAACAGGACGGTCTGGACGCTCACCTAATGGTAAGTGATACGTCAGACCATGACAGAGCAGCATAAAAGGAGACCAACAACTGATAGACAGTTATTATCCTCCATCAATACTGCGCCCGTCACCCGAGACAACAGATGTTAGGTCTCTTATACCCGGTAATTTCACTAGCTACAGTGCCCTCATCCCAAAAACACAAAAGTGCATAACACTCCTGTTTCACGGGATGATATCTGGCACTGCGGTGGTATCTACCTAAACGATAGATAGATGGAAACAAACAAGTTCGTTCACACAAATATGTGTACACTGTAGGGATGGCGTAACATAATTATGTACTGACACAAAATATATTAAAGAACTGTTTAAAGAATTATAGCGACGGGAATCACACACTAGACAGAATATGAAATCTATTGTGGCAAGTCATAATATAATTTTGAACCAGTTTGTACCACATGATTTCTTTGATATATATCAAAAGACAAAAGTCTTCAAGCAATGTAGTTAATTCATTGGTACTGACGACGCTACCGAAATGATTCACAAGACAACACTGACAGTAACACTTAGGGTTTCTCTAAAGGTTGTTACAGAAAGGGTGGTATTTGTAAGAATAACTACCAGTTCCCTACATAAGAGATATTATCTCTTCAGATCATCCTGTTGAAGTGGCAGTTACGTGTAGCGTAGTACCGTTCGCTGTTTCAACATAAGCAGTTAAGACATCATCTTGGCAAGCGTAGCGTAGGACGTCCTCATGTAACGGTGGACGCTGGTTGTGAAAATCAAAGGACAGGGCAGTCTGATGCAATGTGACGTAGATCCAATGCCCAGAACCGGTCCAGAAGAATAGCGAGCAAACGACCGATTTCCAACTTTGAGAACCTTGTACGTTTTGATCTCAATGAAATTACATGGAGCGGCCTTATTAAAGTGACTTCTATAACAAATGCTTGCCGGGCACACCAAAGCAAAGGAAAATGTTTTCGTAATTTATGTGGGCATTAATTATTAATACACCACCCTTCGGGCCTGCAGCTATCTGTGGAAGAGTTAAATTGGATCCAAGGGTCGCTAAGGTTTAATTTGATGCGGGTTTGGTCGAGCGAGGCCCTTTATGTTAAAGGGAATTTGTCGATTTTGAATACATCGCGATTCTGTCTCTTTAATTTTGTCTACATACAAGTTTAAGCGAACATAGAAATTTTATATTTTTGTGATCTGGGATGAATCTTTGACCACGTGAAATTGTTTACCAAAGCAATGGAATTTAGAGTTCTAGAGGCCGTGTTTTCAGTTCTGTAAGCTATTTTTATCATACTTAAATGTTTTTCTGATAACAATTTGACGTACGCCGTTTTCGTTGTATTGGTTATACTTATATTGTCCGGTAGCAGAGTTTCCAGACAGTAAACCAATGCGTTGATCTTAAGTGACTTTATGTATAAATAAAATAAATAAATAGTCACTGACATTCACATACATACATATTATACATAGAAAACACCATTACGAACAGACATGATCATGCACACGAATATTTGTACTGCCCGGGGATCCTTGGTGTTGCAGCTGACATCTCAATCGCAACGCCAAATGGGTCGTCAATATCGTATGTTTAGAACTTACAGAGAGTATGGTTATCATCTGATATCATAAGCTAGTCGGCTATCAGTGAGCACTATACCTGAAGTAACAGTAGTTTCTAAACAGATCAGGTTTTAAATAAAAAAAGTAAAAATCCATTGAGTACTAGCCACCTCATTATGTCATTTGTATTATATTATGTAAAAAATTACACAACCATAAATATAGTTACACAGACCTAAACTTATTGACATCCTAAGCACACTTAGCGACTAACATGAAACCATAGGATTAAAATAATTTTATTCGTATTTAAACGACTTCAAAGAAGAAGGACGTTCTCAATTTGACTGTTTTACGACCCATTTGGTGTAGCGGTTGAGACGTCGACTGCAACACCAAGGATTCCGGGTTCGATCCCCGGGCAGTACAAACATTTGTGTGAATGAACATGTCTGTTTGTAATGGTCTGGGTATTTTCTATGTATAATATGTATGTATTTACAAAAAAATGTTTATCCGTTGTTTAGTACCCATAATACAGGCTTCACGCTTAACTTGGGACTAGATGGCGCTGTGTGAGTGTCAGTGGATATTTATTATATTATTATTAAACAACGAATGTGGCATATGTAACCTGAAGACTTTTATTAAGCTGAAGTCTCAACTCAACCTTTATACCTAATTGGTTACAAATAATGAAAAAAATACCCATGGCCATGATGTCAATGCAGTTTGACGGGGATCTCTTTTATTGGTCGTAACTTCGTAACACTGTGTCTTTAAGTACACTAAAAATTGCAGTAGTTTCCCATCAGATGCGGTTTCTAAATGCGTATCGTAACAACATTGTAAAATTCTTAAAAGTCTACTGCTAAAGTGAAGCCTAACACAAAGTTTCCACGCAGACTGGTACACGACAATGAATATATTTTTCTCCTTTCTCTGATTCGTCGATATTTTTGTAATCATTTAATCATTTACACTGTCCTTAACTAACTAAGACCTTATGCAAACTAAGCGACTTTCTTGAAAATTGGAAAAATAACTCAATTGCACTCGTTTCCAAATGGATTCCGAATTGCAGGAGGTTCTCAATTACAAAAAATATTTATAAAACAGTAAAATTTACTGCACAGTAAAGTAGCTGACGTCTCAACCATAATACCGAATCGGTTGAACATAGGAAAAAATACCATGATGTCAATACAGTTCGACGGGTGCTCTTTTATTGGTCGTAGGGCTGGAGCACCTGTGACCTCGGGGCCTCAGGCCAAATGTTGTCATCCGATCATCCATTCAAATTTATTCACGAGTTAGTATTCCCCGACTTACCCAGGAATCGGATAGACAATCTGCGTCTTGATTGTTATTATAACAAAATAGTAATACGTACGAATATTGTTGCAATACACATATCATTCAGCGGTGGTTCACTGGTGTTGACTGTTGCCATCCGATGTGGAGGGTCCAGGTACAAATCCCGCCACGTACTAATGTATTATCGAATTTTATAAGTACGTTTATCCGACGCTCTTGTGAAGGAAAACATCGTGAGGAACCTGCGCACGCTTACGAAGACATTCAATGCTTATTCATGAAGTCAGCCATTCCTCACTGGGCCCGCGTGGACAATTAAGGCCTAATAACCTATATAGGTAGGCTTGTACTACTCAGTGGGGACATTTATAAGCTAATGACTTTGACAACGCTTCAATGGTACGGTCAACTTAGTTTTCCTACGGATATCCTGGTTTCGGATCTCATCGAGTGGGGTGACAGTAACGTACTCGTAGCCCTTTACATAGCACGCTGAGTTATCTTGAGCCTATTTAAGAGGCCTTAAGTGAGCGAACAGATAGGGTTAATTTAAAGGATATTATTAAAATTAACTATAGAAACTATAGTTGAGGCTTTAACAATCCGCCAGCACATAGTGGATTAGTATGAGGTAAAATTCCATTGACTTAAACTACATAAATGAATGAAAGTGTAGTCTAATGCGTGTAGTCTAAGTTTATGTTAGCCCAAAAATGGTTATAAAAATAAGTGTAATGTAATCGAATATTTTTTTATAACTGTTTGCTAGTACATAGGAAGAGAGATACTTTGAAGGCCGATTTAGTAGGTCGAAAGAGCTCCGTAATTGTTTGACGGAATAAAAGTTTATATCCAATTATCCACAGACATAGGCTAGGGTCCCTCAGTGGGGACATTCAATGAGCTGTTGCTGATGATGATGATTCTACTACTTATTTGACGTTCGTTAATAGAAGATAGATAAAATAGGCATATTTTAAAATTATCGGAATTAGGGCCTGCAATTTAGTAAATAGGCCATGCGATTTAATAAACAGATTACTCGTATAAATAAGGTTTCCACTAACAAAGTGATTTAAGAAGCTAAAATATTGTTTTTCCTTTTCATTTGACCAATATTTCAATAGAAAAAATGTTAAGCTAGATCGTTTTGAAACATCGCAAAATTGTTTCCACTTATTATTTCTAAGAAAGGTAAAAGTTTCCAACGTTCGTTATAGAAAGGATTTTCTGTTCAGTGAATGTAGAAATAACAGGCAATTATTTCTAACATTTAACAAACAAAGCATGTTTATGACATATTTTTATTTTATGTTTTCATCTTATAACAGATAAAAGTTCCTACTAAAAGATTACATATATGTAGGTATTTATTTATTTATTAAGGAAACAAACAGCTTTCTTACAATTCATAGGTACAAAATATTTCATATGGTTACACATTAGCCTTCTTAAAGTTTCCAAAGACGAATTGTACATGTAATACGCTTAAGATGTACTGGAGACAGGTGCTAAACAAAAAGTTATTTGTTATGATAACAACAAAAAATATTTGAAAACAACACAAAAAATTTAATGATTATTTTACAAGCCTGATGGAATGACGGGAACGAGCTATCTTCTCATTAAAGTTATCAACATGAGAATAAGTTACATTATATTTATTAGTGGTATTCTGCCTATAATTTCTTTTACAAAGATGAGTTGTGAAAGTTTTTTTATTACGCGCGCTTACCCGAGAACATTTGAAAGTCAGCTTACCGAGTAAATAGGACTGTCCACCATATTATTAATTATTTTATATAAAAATAGTTGGTCTTTATGCTCTGTATAAATATTAATTCTGTGTAGGTATTTTCGATGTTTTCCTAATCACAACAATGCACTGTTTTCAAGTTATAATACAGATACTGTTATACATTATTATACAAAGTTTAAACCGCCTGCATCTTATTTAACGCCTGATATGTTTGAGGTAAAACACAATGGAACACTTTTGCATTGATATAGTAAAAGGACTTTGAATTTTGTATTGTCTTCTACAATCCAAAATTCAAAGTGATTTGAAACAATAAACATGCATTATGGCAATGGGGTTATTATTTAATATGTATTATTAAAAAATAACTAATTAAAGAAGAAATTTAAATTATAATTGGTTTGATTTTTTCGTCAGTCAAAGATAAACTTTAACTCAAATGTGTTTAATTCAAAGCGGTAGGTAAGTAATAAATATTAATGTTGTTTTTAAAAAAGAATAAAAATGATTAAATCTTGACACCTAAGTTCTGAGGTTGAAGCTGAAAAGTAGAAGATAACATTTTAACTGAATTAAATTTGGGTTTCAGTCTTAGATGATTTATCACTAAACAAGATGCACAATCACGAATAAATGTCAACCAAAAAATGTCTAGCCGCACTACACCTACGCATAGCTCTATATATTTATAACATAAAATTATTCATTTAAATTTTGACTACTGAAAGGCTTCAAAATCAAAAGCACGAAAACTCAATATGTCAATAAGACATGTAAAATTTGAATGATAATTCTGCCCATCCGACGCGATGGGCAGAATTTTGCCGCGGACACTTATTGAGTGAAATTGTGCATCTAGTAAGTTTTTTTTTTTTTTCTGTTTTCAGTTAAAAACTTAAAAAAAATGTTCTACACCGTCGCTCTATAAAGGTTTACAGCAAGTTTCACCATTTATTGATTGTTTAGACTTGGATCTATAATAAGATATATTATTTCGTACATAGGGACCAAATCCCCTTTCCATGCTTAAAAAAAATTGTTTATTCATTGATGATTCTACAAACAACCAAAAAGGCCCATATGCACAAGCCTTCCCAATCAGTATCACTATGGCGGGATTGCTCATTTGCACCATGCGGACTCAATGCAGATTGACGAGTATTTACCACTATTTATAAATACTATATTTTTTACTAACCATTAAAACAACATATGCACTGTTACTGCACGTTTACTTATTTTAAAATATTATTCAGTGATGCATGACAGGGGTAAAAATTAGGAAAGTGTTATAACAAAGTTCATAGACAGGATATTTTGAAATACTTTTCATAATATTTTCAACGACTCTCAACCCGGAATAATTATGAGAATTAATTCTTAACATTCTAAAGAAAAAATATCAATTTCAATTAACGATAAAATCAGAGTTCAGTCGTAATTAACGCATTAGTTTTTACTGCTGCTATAAATCACGCTTATTTGAAATTTATAAAGGGCCCGCGACGGCGCCGCAGCGCTAATCTTATAAATTATGAAAAACAAGGCGAGGCAATAAATTGTGTACAGAATCCGAAGGAGACAGACCCCTTGGCACATTGGTCTCGTCGACGTCTTTGAGGAACTCAAGTACTTCATGCACAGAGAAGAAAATAGAAGCACCATTTAAAATCTCATAATCGGACGATACTTGGTACCGCCCCGAAAAGTTACTTTTTCTGGTACTTTGAGGTTTTGATTCCAAGGTTAGGCTAATAATCTACTATTCATAAAGAGACTCAATTTATAAGGTAATAAAAGTCACCAATAATAAGTAATATTGTCAGGTTACCAAAGTGAGTTAGAAAATTATCATGCATGCAATGTTCCTGATTTAAAAATCACTGGTTGTGACATTTTACTCGTAGAATCGAACTAAATAAATTTTACTACCTTACGATGAGGTGTAACTTCTTATATTACCTATATCTATATTTTTATTATAACGTCACATCTCTTCGTCACCAGTTCCCAAAGAAACTGTAGTATCTTTTTCTCTTCATTTTAGATGCGAGTAGTTGCTATTCAAACCTTTAGGATTTATTAATAAAAAAAAACGTAAGTTGTACTTACCAAAAATTACTAACCTAAACACATCTGTCATTGTGTAATCCAAGTCGTTTGTAGAGAAATCATTTCGAAATAGAAAAGCGCTGACGTGAGCGTTCCTGTCGGAAACCAATTCCATTTTTCATTTATTGAAAATTTTTCTTGAAACATTTCACCTGCGCCCACTAAACACGGAAATCCAATTTGAGTTTTACCATTTCCAAGTTAGATTGTACAATGTATATCTACCTAAATTATTTACTTTATGACTCGGTATAAACTCCTGGCGGGCCTTCCACAGAGTAAAATATTTAGACATTAAAGTTGGTATCCCCTACTTATTTATTTTCTGTACCATTCCTGTTTAGTATTGCAACATTTGTTCCGTTCTTAATGTTTTGGTGGCTTGAATAATAGAATGAAGTAATATAAGATTTACTTGTGAATTTATTATCTGCAATTGTATTCTTTTAGGTCGGACTTTGTGTTTGAAATAATTAAAAGAATAAAGCCGTGAAATGTGTTTAAACTACATATATTTTAGTTCTGTGCAATTTTAGTCCCAGCAGTGGGACGATATAGGCTGATGATGATGACATTGTATACTCGGAACATTACTCAGTAAGTATTACTTTACTCTTATTTAATTGCGTATTTAGAACATACCTAAATAACTGCCGTCTTCAGATTTGGGCTATTGGAGATATGAATAGTTTTTTCAGATGTATTTATCTTTGATGGCCGCAGATGAAACAGCTTACGCATTTTGTTATCCGTTTAATACCTAACCATAGTTGAATATATCTAAGGATATCAATATATTTCTTGAACACTTGGTACTAAAAGTATATGTACATAAAACAAATGACCAAATACAGGCATTACAAACTTCAATTGAATCTACCACCTGTATAAAGTATTTCAAATAAAGCATGTTTGCTATTCTAAGCGCAGCACTCACAACAGCCATTGAAATGGTCAATTGAAAAGCCATTTTCTTGCAACCCTAAAGGATGTTCCAATTTAAAAAACATTTCTTACATCTGAGAAGACGTAACGTTCCGTATGCGTTGCCGGTAGTGGAACGCTATCGTGGAGTGCCACTCGTGCAATACGGTACTCGATGGGCACCTACTGAGCACTAGGCATTGGAATACGGAGCCACAAGTGTGTGTTTTAGTTTAATATCACGGATCTCAAAGTTTGAATAAAGATTAGCAGAACATATAATAGAAGCGTACAATACTCGTTCGTAAGTTAATATTTTGAAGATTTCAACTTTTATGGGTAGGCTCGTATCCCTAAGTGGGGACGTATAATGAGCTGAGTGACATTAATAACATAAGCACAAATTTGCTTTTGCAGTAACTCGGTAACAATTTCCACTTTTTGTTTTTTCTTTTGTTTAACTTTTTGTTTCTACTCATGAGTAATACAAGTATATATAATTCTAATTGTTAGCTTCCATGCAATGTGATGTGATCGAGGAATAATAATAAGCATTCTATTTAAATCAAAGCTTTTTGGATACCTGCACAGCTTTTTATTTTCAAAGTATTCAAAGAGCTTCAATCTCCCTTATTTTGTGGTTTATAATACGTATATACTTAGCAGACGCAGACATAATGTAGAATAGTTAGATATGGATTCAGTAACATACCGCCTCATGAAAGCAGTGCGGAATTTCACTTACAACGCAAGGTTGAGATTTTGTTTGTGAAGTCCGTGTTGCGTCTGAGAGCTTTGAGCCCTCCTGTGCTTAGGGTTACCAGGCGGCCGGGCAGACCTGCGAATTATATACATTGCGGTAAAAATCGATACTCTGCATTGTTTGAAATTTTATGTAGGTAATAATGGAAAATGCATTTATATTAATGTTTAAAATACAAACATAAAAATTTTATTAAATTAAGTCTTTAGAATACACTTTCAATCAATCAAATGTAAAAAATATATTAAAGCAAATTTGAATCGACCGGATCGACCTACTGGGCAACCTCAAGGTTTGACAGGACAAACAATCAAAAGGCCTACATCCGGCATTTTTTGTGAAGAGGTGGATGCATGTGGAATACAAAAGTAGAGAAGATAGTTAAAATGAGACAAGTTTTACATTACTACTTATTTTTTTTACATTCTTAGATCATCATCATCATCATGAGCTCATTAAACGTCCCCACCGAGGGGCACGAGCCTACCCGTATAGTGTGATTAGGCCTTAGTCGTCCACGCAGGCTTAGTGCGGATTGGAACATTGTTAGATAGTTCTTTGCTATTAATAAGTATTATTGATTCTTTTTAATATTGTAAAATATTATATTTTGGTATCAATTTGTTTTTTTATTCATATTAATATAAAATGTGTAATTTTTAATTTTTAAATAATGAAGAAAATCAATTCGAAATTTTAATGTTGTTGTCTTGTGTTTATTTTTATGTTTTGATTCATTTATTATTTAATTTTAATTTTCGAAATAAATTATTTGGTAACCCTACTTGTGCTCATTAGTTGTCGTCTCCAAACTGTCCAGTTACATACTGCCTGAATACCTAGCGTATGCTCTATCTAGAAAAATAAGCCACTGGTGTAAATTTTGTATTCCTAGTCAGCTGCAGCGTTTAATAGAAAACCAAATTATAAAATAATTGTAATGAAAAAATTTTGTAATAAAAAACCCTTTTAATTGATTTTTGTAATTATGAAAGGTAATCAATATATAAATCAATAAACATATAACTTACATTGGAATAATTGAAAGTCACGTGTTTTATATTGTTTCCAGTTTGTTTACTAAACATGTTTATGAGATGTCACTAGCCACAACTTTTTACTCAATTTTAAAGTTTATGTAACTGTTGTTTGCCTAAATTTTTTTACAAAAGTAACATTAGGTAATCTATTGTTTGCCCCACCTAAACTGTCGAGCTATTAAAACTAACAATAGAGGCGCATAGTAAATACCTTTGTATTTAGAGATTCCTTGAGAAATCTAGAAGGCATAAGTATTTTGTTATTTTATGGTTCGTCAAAATTGCCGACGTTGTCCGATAAGTTCGACTAAGTAAATTAATTTGCTTAAAAAAGCAATGTTATTTTTTTATACGTTGATTTCATTGCTTTATCAAATGCAATGTCATTGTATATGCTGAAAATAAAACATTTAGACACAAGTGACTGTTGTCACAATCCTGATTGTATTACGGGTGACGCTGGCTCACTGGAATTACCATTTTTATGGTTCTGCTACAAGCGGCGGCCGGTCATTAGACACTCGGAAGTTTACGCTCCGGTTCGCTATCAACGTCATTCTCTCGATTCACCCCACCCACTGATTGAGGCACGTTTGTATTTCTCGTTGCGATGATGTATTTAAAATCGAATCAGCTCCCCTCTCGTTTTCAATAACATTGTTACAGCCTTTGTTCTATAAGTTACCTCGAAGAAAATCTGTCTTAGAATACAAATATTTTTAGCGATTAGGGTTTAGACAAGTTTTGTTAGACGGGTCACGTACAAGGTTTCGGTGGGATCAGATATATTTTAATTGTATTACATCGATTGCAAGTTTGTTGAGATTTTTATATAAAAACAAATGGCCAAAAAACTGAAGCTCCATCGTACTATATAATATAAATATTCTGCAGAATTTTAAAACTAAATTTAAAATTTTAAATTCAAACGATCATTATAGCACTGAATATTAAAATTCTTGTACATGATTCAACGTGACAAATAAAAACAAGGATGCCATAATTTCTCATCTGCACAGTTCCGCTGATGAACACTTACTGTTTCAAAAATTGAGACTTGTTGCGGCTCCAGTACCAAATGGTTGTGTAATTAGTTTAGGATTGGTGGCTCACAAATGGCAGGCCCACTGTAAAAATCACAAAGCGGTCCATTATAATGACTTAGCTCGAGATTGTCACCCATTCTCCGGGCACTTGAATTAATGAGACTACTTCAGAAATCCAGAAATACCCGCTGTCATTTTAAAACCAGTGATTGGCCAAAGCCCTGCGGAGCTCCCGTATTATCTCAGCTTCAACCCATCTAGCTTATTCAATTTGGAGTTAAGTAATCACAATTTCACAAACGTTTGTTAATAGGATAAATTCGTGGTTGAAATCGGTTAAAAAGCTACTAATACACGTAATTTATCCATTCTTGTGATTTCAAAGATAATCGTAGTAATAAAAATAGAAATCATCATAACAATGATAAAAAACTTTGAGTAATTAGTTAGTGTTAAATCAGCTTCCTTGTGCCGAGTACCGTTATTTGTGCATTTACCTTTGTGTGACCCATAATTGGGAATGCAGAGTAGTTGCTAACTTATAACATAATAATGACATAAGCCTACCGGATATAATGGGCGAATTTAAGAATTTTCATCATCATGGCCTCATTAAAAATCCCCAACGGGTGTATATGCATGAAATCATTCAATCATTTCCATTTAGCGTCAAAGCAAACAAATAACCTTGTACTATGTATATTTATCTATGGACAAAGAAACTTATATAGGTATTTTTTATTGTGAATTCATGCCTTATGTGTGTGTGTCGTGTATAATAAATGTTCTTTATTTTAAGGTTAAGCGCGTACAATATCGACAGCTGCAGCCTTTATTTACAGAGATTCGAATTAAAACCTGCCAAGCTGGTCTAACTTCACCAGGCATCCAGCTAAATAATGGATGAGGCCCACAAACACTCACTGATGATCATTGCAGCTTTGAACAGTTGTGAAAGATATGGCTGTAGTAATAGATACGTCCATAAAACTTGTGTAAAGCTTATAGGTTTTTTTAATAATCCGACAATTGCTTGAAGAGGGTGTTCGGTCGGTCCAAATGTTAGAAAATCCATTTTTATTTATCTAACTTAAAGCAATAAAAAAGGATCGGTCGGGACAAATGCGAAAATAATCCTCGGAACTCCGATCGGATGGAAAATATCCAAGGCGATTACATAACCAAATCTGATTCATTTTTCAAAGTTCGAAATTTCTTTTTCTGGCTTTCACATTATTCGGTCACGGTGGTGTAATTTCATAATAGATTTATCACTAAATGTCTTAAACTCTATTGTCTTTTCTTACTTAGTTCTTCCGTTGTGTTAGAAATAATAAATCTCTGTAAATCCAGAATGTTCTTTAAGAATTACCGCAGTATATTGTGGACGCATCCAGCTCCCAGATAGATAAGGTGCACCGTGACGTTGGCAGCTGTCACTCGAGACGCGCCAAAGCGTTACACTTACATGCGAATAACACTATACATCGCCGAGCCATACGTATTCTATCCATTTTGCATGTTGTTTACGTAAGCTGTCGGTGTTTATCATTGTTTTTGGAATCTAGAATTTAGTAAGCAAGCACCATGCATGGATTTTTGAAACTAATTGTTTATCGTAATGGTTAACCTCAAG
The DNA here is from genome assembly GCA_019425675.1 of Leucinodes orbonalis. Classification (NCBI taxonomy): domain Eukaryota; kingdom Metazoa; phylum Arthropoda; class Insecta; order Lepidoptera; family Crambidae; genus Leucinodes; species Leucinodes orbonalis. Next base: position 8,684 of record PQWD01007648.1, on the reverse strand, counting down.
TCAGCTAACGGGTTATACTAGTCAGTGTAAACTTATCTTGTGGTAGTGTATCCCACTTATAACTGTTCTGTTCTGTACTGTTCATTTTCAGACCTTTGTTAATCTATGAGCAATGGTTTGAAAATAAACTAAAATTTATTTTATTTTACTGTTCTTTAGGTATTTTGAATAACGAACGATTTTCTGAGTCAATATAGATGTACGCCAAGCATTTTGTGTCGTAAAGGGAAACTAAACTGACTATTTTTATTCAAATGTATATATATTACCATGCGAGATTTTGATTAATATATAATTATATAATTAATTATATATAATAGTCTGAATTTTTTTGATTATTACACTCCTCAAATTTCAACGTAGGCACAAAGGTGTTAAATAAATAATATCAATTGGCATCTAGTGCGGATTGGACGACTTCACACACAACCTTTGAACCTCTTCGCAGGCGTGCATGAAGGTTTTCTCATGATGTTTTCCGTCACGTAAGAGCGTCGGATAACGTACATATAATTTCGAAAATTCGAAAACACATTGGTACGTGGCGGGATTTGAACCTCAGCCGTCCCGGTAGGAGGGCGACAGTCCACACCATTGACCATCGACGCTCAATTTTTATATATACAAACACATTAAACATAGAAAACACCCAAACCAAACATGCATGTTCATGCACACAAGTGTTTTTAGGTACTACCCGGGGATCGAACCCGGAGCGTAATAGCCGACGTCAACCATTACACCAGATGGGTCATCAAGATAGTTTTCGTTCAAAAAGTTTCATTATTATCTCGGTAAGATTTCAATAATGCTTTAAAAATTAGGTATTACGAGGTGCAGGCTCTGCGCGACAAAGTAATCCAGTACTTACCTACTTTCATAATGAATTTGCAACTTTGAATCTCAAAGTTTGCAACATTGCAATTAGAGACCTTTCGTAACAAGTTAAAGGGTTTCACTTAAAACTGCTTGTGTGAAAGCGACTTTGCCTAATGGCTAACTCTGTGTACCTATTATATATCAAGAATCTCCTTTGTCGCTAATGTTTAAACGCAAACGTTTCAATTTTATGTTTTGAATGAGTTGTATTAAATTTATTTAAGCTCATGTTGTCATGTTTCGACCAAAAAAACCATTGGTGCACGCTGCTTAAAAAATAGGTCGTTATAACATATCGTGCGGAAAAAAAACATTTTATTTAGCATTGTTTAAATTTTCGAATAACAATGGTTAATGGATCTTACTTGATTAAATAATTTTCGATCCTGATTTGAATGTCTCACGAACATAATTATTATTAAGTTTTTGTGGATATAAAAAGAAGTATGTTTGAACCCACTTACATTATAATTGATATAATAAAATTGTCGCTAAAGAACACCACGAGAAATACGGACAATAGTATCAAAACAAGTAAGATGTTAATATTTAATATTCCGTGGCACTTCTCAAAGCAACTGCAAATGCAGCTATTATTTACAATTACCTGTCCGAGTAGAAGTGCAAAGCGTAACGGGCACTTACGCCTGTCATAGTTCGCTAAACTACCGCAATTAGGATGCTCCATGGTTTTTATTGAGCTTTGTAGCATCTGAAACAAAAACAAGTCTAATTTGAGGGAGTGCAGGTGAGGCAAGGCGTCCTAGTACACTTTTAAGGGGCCCTGAAAGTAGAAAGTCTATTAAGGCAAATTCTTCAAACATGGAAAGAAACAAAATGAACGTGGTCGTTTAAAACATTTCATAACAATTCATGCCTAAAGCGAGGTCATTCGCCTTTCAACCAAAAGGCATCAAATATGCTCCTTGGGATAACTTATGTCTCCGGCGTTATGCAAATGGCTCTCATGATGAGGAAAATTTGCACATCATTTGCAAAGTTATGATATTCCGCCGCGGTGTGGAAGCCGCGATGCGTTCTGATTCCGGAGGTCGGATTCAATATGGCGCTTTTTAAGGAGTCGTGACAATTTGGGATGGTTTACACACATAAGTACATACAAAATTTTAATTGATGTTTACATAAGCTTTACTTCCTTATCCTTAGAGGAAAAAAATCAAGTACATCCGAGCGACCGAGAAAGCTTTTCTCGGGGTTAACCACTTCACTGCCTTAGTAACCAACACAGAACTAATAAACATTTCTTTATAATTATGTCTGTAGTAACCAACTACGGTGAAGTAGCATTGGGCAAAGAGAGGTTCATGTAGGAAGGTTCTCTAATTACTATCACGTTTAGTTAAGCGCAGCGTAGGATGGTTAACCACAAGTTTGCGGTGGCCGTTGGATCTATCCGGCTTGAAATGGGTGAAACCTATGTCCAGCTACCACCGGTAAATAAAGCTTCATTCGAGTATGATATGTCTGGTTTAAATTGTTAAAATACTTTTTGAAGAATTACCAATATACCAAAGAATTTATTATAGCACACACTATTCAGCCCGCCCGCCTCTCCCCATATTTAAAATAAAAATAATATGTATTATTGATTAATCACAGTGTTTTACATGATATTTAGGGTTTCAAAATATTTGATTTTTGCCTCGTATTTGGAGTACGTACTTTATCTTAATCACAAGTAGATCTTATTTAAAAAAATGCCAGTCTTCTCGATTTCATGCTGAGTATATGATACAATATAAGTAAATAGGACAGTTTGCAACTATCGCTAAGCAGAACGATTGCAAAGGCAAAACGGATATTCGCGCGTCCGGCGTTAACGGCACCGTAATAAACACGGAAAGTCTCCTCAATTTTCACACAGAGACTGAAATATAAAGGTCACACCGTCATTAACTGGGATAAAAGGGGGCTGTGCCCATAGAGGCCGACCCGGAAGCATTTTCGGGATAGTACGGCGCATCATTGTACATTAAGAGGTAACCAAGGTAATTTGGCTATCGTAATTTTAAACTATTAGAGGTGAGAATACTATTGTGCAGTAAGACGATTGTGATTTATAATAAAATAAAAACAACATTGTATTAAACCTGTTTTATAATTAAATAAGTAAATTGACGGAAATCAAAACTTGGACATTTAAGATAAAATAATTTCGCATACCAATGTTAAGTATGGTACAGTACAGTATCCAGCAGTTTTAGCCTGTTGAAACATTGCTGTAAAAAAAATATAGCTGTAATTGTATGATAAATTAATGAGATGAAGGTACCCAAGCAGACGACCTACTTGGTTTCTCCCATGTAAACTTTCCCATCATCATTATATCGATATTGTACGGTCCCGTACTATCAGCATACGATAACCATACATTCATTTATAATTCACTTAATTAATACATACATTGCGTATTCATATTCATTTTATTCAGGGCCGTGCTCCTTTCATAATCATAGCGAAAATTTGCACCTGTTCCCCGTATTAATAAGTTTCCATTTTCCCCCCCAGCTTTTGTTATTCCCAAATTGCGAGCGTTAAGAGAATATCGCGTATTTCGTTAAGGTTCAGTTCATTAGCCCTAAATCTTTATTATGAGTGGTTAAGGTCTGCGCGAGATTAAAGAGCACACTTCGCGTTACGAGTTTCGGATAATCCTGAGGAAAAGTGCCTGCCCTTAAAACTGCTGTTATATGGTTATAATTATTCACCTTTAGTAAATGTAATATAAAAGTTATTGTTGTTTTGGTTATAATAATATCACTCTAGTTATTTGCAGGATAAACCATCTTCAACGTAGGGGGAATTTGGTTCTTACCACGATGGTGTGTGGCTAAAGTCAGATTACTTAAAAATATCACAGGCCTCAAAAATACATTTCGGGATCAATAAACTACCAAAAATCATGAAATAAATATTTTTATTAATATTTTATAAGTCCGCTGCACAATTAAAATTTTTGATATTTGGCGCGTAATTCAATAGGCGCACTCACTAAAAACTGCCGATCCAACGAACGCAAGTAAATCCACAGCAGACGCTTTGAGGAAGTGCTCGTTAGAGTCCAAGCTGGATGATTTATCGTCTACCGTGCACCGCTTGATTAATTACTTCGCGTGAGAAAACTATCGTCCCGTCCTTGCCACTCCATTTGTACAGAGCTTATCGGCGCAATATTAATCATTGTTACAGAGCGAACGTCCCGAACGTCCCGCCTACACAAAGGTGGGCCATTTCATGTATTATTCAAATCGTTCGATGATCGCGAGCGCTCTTTTCGGGCCACTCGCCTAATGGCACCATTTGCAGAGATTGCCGGTAAGCTTGCTACGCCACTCGCTAACTGTACCAATTGGTTACGAACGCTCGATAGATTCCCCAATCCAGAATAACACTCGATTACGCCGCCGATATCCTGTTTGATGAGATTGCCTCCGTATTTCTTTCGAGTCATTTAAAGGAAAAACCAATATAAGCCACAATCAGTATTCTGAAATTTCACGTATAAAATTCTTGCAACAAAACACACGTTGTGCTTGTGTGTATTCCTCCGGTTTTTGCGCTCGAAGAATCTCATGAACTGAATAATAAGTAAGTAGGTAATTGGAATTTCACAATTTGTATTGAAGGATCCTGTTTCTTTCAGTATTCATTGTGAATTTTGATACTAGTGGTTGCCTCTTATCACATACACACAGGTGGCCACGCAAATCCCTCAAAGCCTACCGCTGGTAATCTGAACATGTTCATTCCGATCTCATGGGAAATCGTGCGGCAGCAACCTTTCCATATTAACAAAACTTTAATCCAACAGGGGCGACGCGCTGGGTCGCGCTGTACCCGCAAATTTTTGTGGCCACTAAATTTTCTTTAAGTCCGTCTCGTGGCAAACGGCCAACGCTACCATGTGCTCCTAAAATCTCATTTTCCCCGTCTACTTGTTACTTTGTCGAGCATACATTGCGTCTCTTTGGTTGCTTTACGAAACAAATGAACAGCGCACGAATAACTCATCCGAATTTATACGGGCGATACATCTTCGGGATACAACGCGCTCGTTTCAGTTGCAGACAAAATGACGGAGCATGTTACGGACACTATCAATAACGTTCGTTACGTGTATCGTTTGCTTGTATTTCGCCTGGTTTTGCTATTGCTTTGAGACTAAAAGCACAAGGCTCTAGTTACGGGTGCTCTTGACGAATTGTGCGGAGTGACGTCGGCACTGCTGTCTAAATGTCACACGTCTGGATCGAACTGAAATGTGAGTGCTTTGTACTGAAATGAATTTTAACGACAGCGCTGTATACATGTTATATCAATACAACATCGGCTTTATACTTAAAATTGTAAGAATTGTTAAGTATTATAATTTATCACAGATAAGATAATATATTTATTTAAAAAATTATTGCACTTAAAATAGTGCACAAAGGCGAACTTAATGCCGAATGTATTATTCTGGTTATTTCCGGTCATAGTTTTTTGAGTTTTACGTAGTGTTACGAGTATGGTCTCACTTTGATTCTCTAAGACTAAAAAATTTCAACATTTAAAATTAATGTATTCCCAATTGGCTGGAGACTCATTTATCTGTCCTCTGATATTGCAAACTTACATTCGGTGTCATTTAAAAAAAAACTTCCACGAATCATACAAATTAACGTATTTCTTTAAAGATGTATGTTATCTAAACGTGCCAAAATCTACACGTCACTAGTCAGCAATTATACTGACGTTCTGTTAATATTCCTTACGGTAAACTATAGACGCCACAAACCCCTAATTGGATTGTACGCTTAAATTAATGTTAGCCCGGTTTCACAAGTTATCGAATGCACTGTGGTCTTTGTCCAAAATTTCTGATAGATGGACTAGACGGATCACGCAACTGCAATCAAAATGCTATTAGGTTGTTAGCTTGATGACTTGCCGATCTTTTTATCGTTACAAAAACAGTCGCATGAGTTAAAAATCAGAGTTTGTTCGTAAAACGGTTTGCATCACCATTTACAAGACAATGCGAATTATTTTTACCCTAAGTTAAAAGTTAAGAGCAGTGGGAATGTTGTGGTTCAGCTGCATCATTAGTGATCCGAAAACACTTCACCAAAACGTAGATTGATGTTGAATAGCAAACGAGGACAAACAACGATATGATTGGTTCAGAGCACAACAGAAAATCTTGCGGGAGTAATTAAAGTGACGGATGACTTTAAGTTACATAAAGGTTACAAAGAAATTGTATATAAACAAAAAGAGCCATTTTAGAGCCAGTTAGTCTTTAGTCTTCAAGGTTTGAAACCTTGATATCGAAAGCTGATATTCTATCCAGTCCAATCTACCAGGCCAAGGCGGCAACCGTTCGAATTGGTTTTGCCCGGTCACTCGGCGTTGTTATTATTCACCGCTTTTTCGTCCAGATGGCTTTGCAATTCAGTATTTTAGATGTAAACATTACTGTGCTGCGGTATCCCGAAACAGTTGGTCGTAACCATAGACGTCTAAAAATATACGGACGGATTTTCGTTAAAACATAAAATTCCCCGAAATTAAATTAGGGAATATGTAATCGAATTGTTCATTTACCTACAAAAAGTAAGTCCTGTTTTTAGGGTATATATGATGTTCATGACCATAAAATCTAACAACTTACATAACTAAGTATGAACGATTTTTGGTGTGTAGTTTTTTTATACGTCATAAACGGTGAACCACTATTTTTTCATATAAAAGCTGTAGTAGGTGCCTAAGTAAATAAAAATATATTTATTTTATGTTACTTGCTGCTGCGGAAGTCCGACTCGCGCTTGCCCATTTTTATTTTATTTTCCTTCGATCATTTCGGTTTTTGCACCATTTTGCTACGCAGACCATGATTTTTTTAGTTTTATTATTGATTATGTTGACAGATACGAGCCAAATATTTTGATATTAGTTGCTTGCTATACAATTTTTACTGTCAGCTAGATTCCGTTCGTATTTTTTTATACGTCCATGGTCGTTATATAGCCTATGCAACAGCTACACAAAAGTGCGAATGACGCAAGTGGCGCAGTTTTCGCGCGGACTTTTTTCTCGATTTATTTTGCAGTTGTCCCGAAATGGACTGTGGACTCGAAATAATTTTTAATTGCTTTAAGCAATTAAAAATATATTTTGCAGTACGTGACTAGATGAGGCGATTGGAAATTCAGCACATTTTAAATGAATACTTATTTCTGTGTTATATAATATAAATGTTACAGTTTTTCCCTGACTTTAACAACACTAAGAGCAATTTTGATAGTTTTATACTAATTAGAATAAATAAATGCTTTTTGTACATAAGACGGATATAACATTTCATTTTTTATTTCATGTCACGAAATGTTCTAGGAATACATTTTCGATTCAATCACTAATCGTTAATAGTCCTGTCTTCTGCCAAGCGTACTAATTACGAGTAACCCTGATAAACACTGATAACCAAAGACGTTTATGCAGAAAGACCACTTACCAACTAAAGTTAGGCAACATGAGCCAATGTTTGTCCATCGGAGCGTGAAGTATCGATAATGAACCGGGAATTGTACCCGATTTTGTTGGTGTTTGGTTCTCGATTTGGATTTGACAACGTTTACTAGCTATACAACAAGAATTACTGTTCAGTATTATTTTTAAATATACTCGTACTGGAGTAGCAAAGTAATAAAAATATTGTTACTGGTATCAAATAAAACAAGTTAGTTAAAAATAAGCAATTCTTGAATTTAACCAGATCGTGGAAATATGATTTGTCTCACAGAAAAAATACTCACCCACCAATCCACTAAGAGCCTGCGTGGTGGGTTACAGCCTAATATCCCAATGGCAATTCTTTGCGGGAAGGCCTTATTATATGCAGTGGGACGTAATAGGCTGATGATGATGCGTTTTATCTCATTGTCACAATTAGTTTCTTTAGTTCCTTAACACACTCTGAAATAGCCCTACGATAGTTTTAAAATTCGAAGTAATCACGATCGACCCTATTCAAAGTTCCTCTTAGGTTCAAGTATAGTTTAACACTAAGTTACTTTGCTGGAGAAAATTTAAACACCTGGTTCGGACATTAATGGATACCAAGATTAACGGACGTTTTAACGAGTAAATTTTTAATTGGCATTCTAGTTAGCTCTGATGGTGAGATAGCCCATTCTGTTATCAAAAGGCCATGGTTTAGGTTCCGAGATAAACTACACAATCTTGATGAAAAAGGTTCTTAAGAGCTTTTTCAGACAGGACTTCAAAACTATTCGAGTTTAAAATAGGTAAGACATCATTTTAATCTTAAAACTAATTCAAAATTGTATTCATCCAATGCAAGTTATATTATACCAAATATGTTATGGTAAATGATGTAAAAAAATAGATTCGGGATATGTTCACAAAACAACTGAAAAAAGTGTACCAAATGCAGCGATCGCACACATGCACATATTTCGAATTTCGAATACATTTACCTAAACAAAGAGCCTACAACTAAATTCTCTTTGGCGGTTTGTTTTTGAGGCACCGGTGGCGTACCTTTATATATATCATTGGTTGTGGTGGTCACAACTGATCAACAAAAGCTCAGTAGGAAATTTAAATATGGCTGACCGCACTGCGGAATACTTCAGCTATCTATTACATTGAGCTAGAAACATTATATATATTTCAAAACAAACTCGCATGTGGTCCTAAATATTGTAAGGAAATATTTATAATTTAAGGAATATAGAGCGCTCTAGCCTGCATTCAAAATATGAATTTTCGGAACTATT
>PQWD01007647.1:15906-40414 GCA_019425675.1 Leucinodes orbonalis | reverse complement strand
ACCCGACTTATTGCACTCTTCGTTAGGGGGCAGAATTATTAAGCATGTTTGCTTTTTTGGTTACATGAGGAAATGCTACTCCACGCGAGCCTACTACCTAGAGTTATGGCGTATTTATCAAAGATGCCCTCAAGAGGCCGATTTTTCTTTCAGAAGCTTTATTTAGGAATTAACCGAATGGTTTTCCTCTTGTTTCCCATTTGTAATATTCACACGGCAATACGCGTATAAGACGTTATGGCTTTTCATTTTCACTACTCTTTTATTTTATTCTATATTCTTGTATGAATTTAATTACAAGCTAAAACGGTTGAGGAGGAGATTGTTAGATTCCGTAAAAGTCTTATTGCTCATCCCAACCCCTTGGCTCAAAACCTCTTAGATGAATCTGGGAGTGCATTTTGCTTGCGTAGGAACCACAATATCATCTATAGTTAGTTTACTGTCGATCTAAGGCTCATTTAAATATTTTTGAGGCAATCAATGTAATTATCTCCACTTCAATCGAACGCTTCGTTGCTCCCAAGGCAATCCATACAATTTCTATTGAAAATATCTGGCAATATGTCAATGAATTATTATAATCCGCTCAAAGGGGCGTTATTAATCAACGGCTATTACAGTAGATCTGCGCAGAATGAAATCGCCTGCGAATCCAGACGAATGACCGGCCCGCGGCGTCCTCACTCGCAGACATCAATTATACACCGATCGATGTAGTCGGTACATTTTGTCTAAACTAGACACTGATACACATATCTAATATATTTAATAAGTATGAAATTAAGTTATGTTTAGAGGACCGGTTTAATGGTTGAGAGAGTTGGGTTCCGGGTTCGATCCCCGGGCAGTACAAACATGTGTGTGCATGAATATGTCTGTTTCTGTTGGTCTGGGTGTTTCTATATATAAAATGTATGTATTTCCAAAATAAAGTTTAATATAAGTATGTTTATCTGTTGTTTAGTACCATGGCATACCACATAGTATAGCCATACTACAGCTTCTGCTTAACTTGGGGCTAGATTGGGCTGTATGAATGTCATGGATATTTATTATTTATTGGTATGAGCGTTTGTGGCTCACTGTTGTAGGCTTTGCCTTCGATCTGGAGGGTGCAGGTTCAAACCCCGCCACGTATCAAGTCTTTTAGAATTTTCGAAATAATATGTACGTTTATCCAACTGTGTACGAAACATCTGAGAAAAGCTGCGCACAGCCCGCCTGCCTAAAGAGATTCAATTTTGTGTGATAGCGGCCAACTGTACTGGCCGCGTGGACTACTAACCCGTACGAGTAGGCTCGTGCCTCTCGGTGGGGACGTTAATAATGATTATGATGATGACAGATAATGATGTTATAGAGAGCTAAGTTACCTCCAGATTAGCAAGTTGATGTCAGTCCCGTTGCCGTTGGAACAGACAAATTCTGGAGTGGAGACCGTGTCTTCATAAGCGTCGCCTAGGACGCCCTCCGGCCCTATGGACGAAAACTTGCGAACGAACCTGACTGAGAAAAGCGGAGGACCTGGAAATCTGGTGCAGAATCAGTAAAACCTTTATCTGTGTAAAATGTTATAGGTTGAAGAAAACGATACTTTAATTTTAAAATTAATAATTTTAACTAGGTGCTAGACTCGGTTCTGAATCTACCACCACAGTACTCGGCTAGGTAGGTATCGCAGTGCCCGATATCGTTTTTATGTTATTAGTGTACAGGACGGTCAGGACGCTCACCTGGTGGTAAATGATACTCCTGATCATGACAGAGCGGCATTGAAAGATACCAATAACTGGTGTACAGTTATTCTACGTCAATGCCGCGCCGCGCCCGACTCCAATGTTAGGTCTCTAATACCCGGTAAACTAGCTACAGTGCCCTCATCCCGAAAAAAGTGCATAATACTCCTATTTGGCGAGACGATATCTAGCACTGCAGTGATACCTACCTAGACGACTCGGTATCAAGTCTACCACCAAGCATAAGTCCTGTGAAATAGTAGTATTATGCACTTTTTCGGGATGAGGGTGCAATGCAGCTAATAAAACCACCAAGTATAAGAAACCTAATCTGCTGTCCTGGTTACGGCATTGATGGAGAATTATAACTATCAGTTTTGGCCTTCATCAATATTGTTATGTCATGGTCAGGGTATCACTCATCACCAGATGAATGTCCTGACCTTCCTGTACACTGTATGACATAAAAAAAAGTTATGTTTTTTTTTCTGGCAAGATTAAGAACTTTCAACTACTAAATCTCATTCATTAATCGGTCATTGTTATTTTTATTATTATATATCACGAAAAACACTTGAATAAAGAATACTGTCAGTTAACAAATCATAAATAACATGTATCCGGACATGGCTACAAAACGTTCAAAGCCAGTATTTGAAAACTAAAACAATGTTTTTTGTGAAGCAGCCCGGCGCAGATAGGGAGTGAAACGGTGGATTAACTTCCGCTAACACACTAGCGCCATCTATGCTGGCATTGAAAATACAATTAACTTAGCAATTTCACTGATTGAAGTTTAAGTGTTTAATGTTAATATTATATTCGTTACGCTTAAAATTATTACTGAAAACTTATTTGGCTATCGAATTATATATCGACACAAAAATTTTTTTGAGTTATTTAAGTAGTTTATTAACTTATGTTAACATTACCTATCCTTACAAAAAAATCAGGAAACCATAATATCAACATTTTTGAGTCGGATAGGTAATGTCAATCTAAGAAACCTTGTCTATTTCTGGTGGTCCCTAATTATTTTGTCAATTTGGTATTATATGTTATTGGCAACGTATATTATTATGTTTTATTACATCTTTTTATGTACTCCTTACGTAAATGACTGATCCTTTCGTTCCTTTCTTAATCGCAACCTTAAAATGTATTTAGTAGTGAAAAATTTCACCTTTGAATAGGACCCTGCTTCATTTTATTACAAAAAATATAATGTTAGAATGCCTACATTCATCTTTGCATGTTTGTGATTTAATATTTTTTATACCATTCTTTATAAGACTATAAAAACCAAATCTTAAGAGTTGCAGTCTCCAACGTTACAAGAACGTCTAGTTCCCAAATAAAGTGTAACACACACGTGTTACACCGAAACATCATTAGTTAATTTATGGGCTACCCCAATAAATAACGGAGGAAAGACGCGTCTTGTAATATCGACGCGGCGTGCATGCCGCCTCACGTCCCCTCCGCGTGTGCACACGTGCCCTCCGACGCCGCCCGAATGCGTCCGATCACCCGCGAACCTACCGCATTCTTTATTCAAAACGCTTTTAATTCCACCAACAGCCATTCCATTTTCAAACTTACACACCATATTTTAAAAACGATATCAAATCGAAAAAGTCAATCCGTTAACACCTTCTAGAAATGTAACACGGGAAACAGGCGCGATGACCGTAGCGCATGCGAAATAATCCCGTTGCCACAATATTGCACCCAATCTACTACATTATTCGTTCACCCAACACGTTCAATTTCACATAAGCACGCTTCGATGGACTCGAAACTTGAAGACAAGCACGTATGCCTGCAAATGGAATTACGGTAGTCGTAGGCCGTTATTATATGTACTGTGAATCGAGTTGATTCTCGGCCACTTTGGTTAACAATATTTTTTTAAAGATAAGTACTTATCGTGTAATGGACCATCTATTATCAGTGATTTCGGCATCTGGTCGCCAAATGTGACAAGCTTGAACAATATGGGGCGTGCCCTAGTAAACAAACCCACAATATATTTCCGAGTTATTTGAACGAAGTTCCTCTCAGTTTAAATTACGTAACCCCACTTGATATGATGTTACTGATAATCGAAGTTTATTCGATGTAGTGGTGGCTAATTTAAATACACAGTATCAAATATTTTTGCCTTAAAATAAATTAGCGATAAGCCAAATAAGAAATTATGTAAGTACCTTACGTACTTACGTGCCTTAGTTTATATAATTTAACACACACATTCGTATGTGTATTTTGATTCAGATAAAGGTACTTCTTATTACAAGCTCTTAATGGTTTGGTACCTAGTATGTACTGCATTAAATTACAATAAATCGATTTATACATTTTCCATCCTGGATTTTTACTCAAATGTTACAATATTAGCAGTTTGAACAGTTGTAACAACCCTAGGAAAAATATTATTTTTATCTCGTTTTACCCTAAAAACGGTTATTCACGAATAAACTACCATTATCATAGCTTCCAAAATTAACTACTGAGCAAAGGCTTGCCGTAAAAATTAGAACATGTACCGATCCTTTGCAGTAAACAGCCAATTGACTTAATGACATCTTGTCATCCAAGTCATCAGCTAACCTGGTAAAGAATATTATTAATTCAAAATAATCCACAATGCAAACAAAATTAAAAAGATTTTCATATTATTCAAATTTCGAATCGCGAGCATTCTTTAAACTCAAACTATTCGAAAATCAGAATACAAGAATAACACTTGTGAAGCGATATTAAAAAAAGGATATGTGAAAAAAGAAATAAAAATGGAATCTGTGATACCCATTACTCTTTGTTCCGCGAGGCATACCGTGGCAGAACTGCAAATTAAGACTTGGAAGTAGCAGCACAAAAGTACGGGAATATTTCTGCTCGCAACAACATTTCGTTTTATTTATTTGCCGCGTGCTATGAAAAGCTAAATTAAGTTCTTTGCTACACCGTAAAGATGCTTAGAACATATTATAATAACTTAGAGTTAGAAGTTTGGTTATATGAAACATTAGGTAACTATAGTAAATTATCAACTTTTTAAATATCTGAACGTTACGAATGGGTGTTACTACCTATATTGTTTTTTTTTGACATTAAATGTTGCATCGAAGAGATCGCTTGTAGTTATAAGGCCGCGTTTGCCCACAGTATTGTTTTATTTTTTGTTTTTGTTGAATATCAATGTTTTTTTCTGTGTAATTTCGTGTTTTATCTAACTATGTCATATACTTAGGATACCTAATTAAAAGGAATGGTACTGACATGGGTTTTGTATCATAAATGTGTTTCAGAGTAAAGGCTCGGACAAACAGTTATTTTTATTTTCGGATGGACGTTTAACTGTTTGCCAAAGCCTTTACAGCTTCACTAGGCAAGTACAGTCAGTAATGGAACTGTACTGTACGTATAATACATATTTATGTTTGAGATCTTATGTATGATCAAAGTTGTTAACTACCACGGATATTAAATTGTTGTAACTACAATCATTTCTGTATTGTTATAGAGTGACAGTAGTCCATAGTTGTCACAAAATGATGACGTCTAACTCTCTACGAAATCTGTTCTCTTTCGGGTGGACTTTTGCCGCAGACGCTGTAGGCCGCAGATGGAATTCACATTTTCACTGGGCAAGATACTATACGTGTATAATTTGTATGTAATGTAGTCAGTCATATACCAGATACATAATGTGACTTATCTCTAAGTCATCATCAGCTCATTAAACGTCACCACCGATGCGCACGAGCCTACCCGTAAAAGGTGTATACGCCTTAGTCTTCCACGCGGGTCCAGTGCAGATTGGCCGACTTCACGCACAACCTTTAAATTTCTTCGCAGGCGTGCGCAGGTTTCCTCTCGATGTTTTTCTTCACCGTAAGAGCGTCGGATAACGTACACATGAATTCGAAAATTCGGAAACATATTAGTACGTGGCGGGATTTGAACCTGCGCCCACCCGGTAGGAAGGCATCAGTCTACACCATTGAGCCACCGACGCTACAATACCTGTATTTGTTAGTAATTTCAGTCAGTAAAATTACGAGATAATGTGACTTATCAGTGCATGAAGGTCGTAACAACCAGCGACTACACTAGAGCTTGATGACGATCTCCCGAATCATGCAAATATCGGAAAGCTCTTGAGTGGATATTTTTTGGCAATCCATCCGATGACGATCACTTGGATAGTTGCTTAACTTGCACAATCTTCAACCGAACGCGCTAGCTGCTAGATTACCGATCTCTGAATTAAATGACATGAAATAAATATAATACGTACTAGCTTTTTTATTTAATGGATAATCAAATTAAAAACACATCACATAGCTTACATGTTACAGTAAGTAAACCCTGCTTTCAAAAAATCATTAACTATCCTATCCTAAACTAAACAACTCTAAATTACTAGTTACATTTGTACACCAGATGTCATCGAAATCAGTGATTAGTAAACAATGAGCGATAAACACTTATCTTTTTAAACAAATCACAAGATGTGCGTAAACACATCTTTGTGTTTCGGTTAGAGGCCACTGTAGCTGGTGGAATTACCGTGTAAAAGAGATAGAACATCTGTCGTCTCCGGTTACGGGCGCAGGACAGTGTTGACGTGAAATGAGAACTTTAAAAAATTAGGTATTGGTTTCCTTTGGAACTATATTTGACATAAGCAGGTTATAAACCTATCACCTGCCATCAAATGAACGAACTGGTTTCACCTAAAACATAAATACCTAAGTGTTTGACACTATTTTTTACTAGGTGGTAGACTCGATACTGAGTCGTCTTGGTAGGTACCACGGTAGTGCCAGATATCGTCCCGTGAAATAGGACTGTTTTACAGTTCTGTGTTTCGGGATGAGGGCACTGTAGCTAGTAAAATTAACGGGTAAAGATACCTAACATTTGTTGTAACGGGTATCGGGCGCAGTGCGCCATTGGTGGATAATAGTAACTGCGTAACAGTCGTGGGCTTCAAACAGTGCCGCTCTGTCATAGTCAGGCGTATCACTTACCATCAGGTACCAACAACTGTCACTTATTATACCCGTAATAACTTAACTGCCTATCAAAACTTCAGCGCGCTCTACATTCATACTAAAAGTCTCAAAGTAAATATAAAAGGTAATTTATTCGGAACTAAAAGTATTATTAACAACGGGAGCAATAATATAACCACACATACCACATACACATTTTTGTTCTCTCTTTGCATACCCAAAGGTTAGCTGGTAGAGAATGCCATTTGGCATTAAGTTCGCCTTTGTGCATAATAAAATTGTGCAAATAAGTTTATTTAATAAATAAATACGACCTTATTAAATAAAATAAGAATAAAATTCATTTATTCTCAGACCATTGTCCATATATTGTTAGCGAAATAATTACCTTCAAAACTATGTTTGTGATAGAATTAATTAATAAATAATAAAATAATGAACCATTTCACAAAGTATACACACGGTTTCTCCTAGGTAAAATATTGGAATAAGCCTACAAAATGTATTAAGGAGTTAATCCTTAACAACGTACAAGTTATCAACGGGTGGCTGAAGGAAATCATCACATATGAATCACTTACGAACATTAACAATGGACTCCATCCACACCCACGCAGGGCTGTCCCTATGCCCTTTTGAATACGTGCTTCAAATGTCGAAGTTCACTCCATTTGTTAATTTTGTCTAAAAAAGCTTACACTCTGCTTTAGGTGTGAAAATTAAGGTGATTATAAATAAATAATCCACTAAATTTCCACAGCGCCATCTAGCCACAAGTTAAGCGTAAAACCTGTATTATGGGTACTAAACATACTTATATATGGAAGGAGGGCGGAAAATAAATTACAAATAATTGTAAGAAACATTTAAAATGTCAACCTTTTATATTACAAGGCAACTAGCCGTAACACTTATGTAATACATTTATAGTATACAATAAAATATGTTGCTTTGTAAAATGTATACTATGACCCGCACATATAACTCATATAACCCTCTGGCATCAAAAATAAACAGTGAATATGCTTTTTGAGAGCATGCTCGCTCCATCTTAGATCATGTCTATACCAGTAGTCTATTAAGAATAAACGTAT
Organism: Leucinodes orbonalis; assembly: GCA_019425675.1. NCBI lineage: Eukaryota > Metazoa > Arthropoda > Insecta > Lepidoptera > Crambidae > Leucinodes > Leucinodes orbonalis. The sequence continues at coordinate 32,554 of PQWD01007647.1, read as the reverse complement.
TTATATGGAAATTAATTTATTATGTGTATTAATTATTTTAAATAAAAAAAAAATTGAGGTTTGAGTCTTACTCTGGGATGCCCTAACTTTCTTGCACCCTAACTCTCTTGCACAATAGGTCGTCTTTTTTCCCTAACAAAATCAATTCCATACTAAATTCAACATTATTTTTTTATAAATAATTACATCTAGTGATGTGTCAGTCGAATCTTAAAGGAATTTTAACATAAAATTTATCTGTATCGGGATACCTTTGTGTCTTAAAAATATATAATAAATGTTTATCCATTTTCTAAGTATTTATAACACAAGACCATAATACAACTTAAAAAAGGAAGAAATATTAATAATTTTGGAAAACAATACCCTAATCAGAATAATTATACAAGATGCAAACGTATCTTTCACAGCCCTGACTACAAGCTGGCGACCCGGCGGAAATCGAAGCCGCGACCGCGGGGTCGCGTAGCGCACATCCTATCGCGGTCGTTCACCCCGCCCTTCGTAGGGAGCGAGCCCTCCGCTGTTCTAATAGTTTTTCATCTGTCCCTCTACAAACACTGCTTGTCTTGCCGCGATGGTGTTTGACAAACAATTGTTATTTAATACCCGTATCTTATATGTAATTGGACAGTAAGTTGATAATAGTTTACCTAAAAGAGAGCCAATGGAATATCTGACCATAAGTATGACCATATGATATAATTCTATTTAATAACGTAGGTTAGCTAATTCAAAAATTTCCACGACTTTATATTTGGTATGGTTATAGCAATTACTTAGTTAAGTTACATAATCATCGTCATCATCAGCCCATAAATATCCCCACCGAGGGACACGAGCCTACCCGTGAAGGGTGATAGGCCTTAGTCGTCCAAACGACCAAGTGGCCCACAACCATTAAATCTCTGCGAAGGCGTGTGCAGGTTTTTCTCTCGTCTTTTCCTTTACCGTAACCGCATCGGATTAACGTAGATAAAATTTCGCAAATTCGATAATACATGGTACGTAGCGGGATTTGAACTTGTACCCTCCAGATAGTCCACTCCAATGAGCCATTGACGCTCGTTCTTATAGATACCTAATTAATTGAAATCCTAATATTATTGCTGTGCTCGATAAGAAACTATAAGTATTATTTGTAAGTCCACCTCTGTAATTACTATGGAATGCAATTTAAACACTGAGTATTGGGTTGACATGGTATGACATTATTCATCAAACATTTGAAATGTTTGATGAATAATGTCATACATTTTAAGAAATCAGAAACAAAATACTTAAAGCTCTACATTTGTAATGATAGCGATAGAGCGATGTTGTCAACAACGAAATAATTTTTGTTCAACAGAATTCTACTTACATACATACACATCACCGCAAAAATAGGATAGTATCAGCCTATAATAGTCCACTGTTGGACACAATACCTAGTCCATGACAGTGAAGTGGGTTGCAGAAACCAGTACCTTATTGAAGATAAGGTGTAATAAGGGAAGTTGCTTCTTATTCTCTTCTTAATGTTTTGCCCCTAAGCTACATTTTTGCCTAAGAGCATCCGCGAGAAGAGTGGGACCTTTAACAATTTTATTCTAGTCTGCCGCCAGCACACTGCATAAAATGTATTGATAATTAAAGCTTCAAACACTACGCGTACTACTGCGATAATTAGTTGCGATAAAATGACCATTAATAATGGGTTAAAACAATATTTGTATTGATATATGTAGGTACACAGTGTTGTATACCGACTAACAAAGCAAATAAAATGCTTGTATTATGAGTAAATACTCGTTTAATAACGAACAGATAAATATATTTTTATACGTACAGTAAATAAATATATTGTTTATTTTTTGTTGTTATAATATTGCATACGTGTTAAATATAAAATCAAGATAAAACGGAGGACCGAATCGATATGAAGCATGAATTATTATTTATGGACTAGATTTCACTTGACAAAGCAGTCGTTATGGATTCCATTTATAAAACAGGGGTTTGTTTATGTTATTGCTGGTTCTAATATTTCCAGATCTTTAGAGCTTTTTACAAATTCAAAATGTTAGTATTTTCACTTTATTTTATCTCAATGTTGCTCCAAAAACCTTATTATTGGATGTCAATATAATCTAACACTTGTTTGGATTGTTGTATTCTTCTGAGATTAATTCAGCAAAAAACTTCATTACTCTTAGTAGTAAGGCAAACTCACCTTGTCAAGTGATAGTCCATGTGTGACATCATGGACACTCATTACAATGAAGAAGCAACGAATGTATTGCCGACCTTAAATAAGGTAAGGGGAAAGGAAATAAGGAAGGGAGGATTTTGGGCCTCAGCCTACCTCACTTACTCCACAAATACAACATGTTGTTTCACTTGAATGTGGTCGTATGAACAAACAGAGGAAGAAAGAAAAGATGGATGAGGCTGAAATTGGCAGACTGTTCAGCAGATAAAACTAGATGCCCAGAGACGAAAAAAGACTTGGTCCCAAAACAGGCCCTATTTCGATAACTCTTGACTGCAACGTGCGAGTCGTGAGTGAAAACAGTTAACATTAATGTCCGTCGCCATTGCGTTTTTTCTGCTAGAATTTCTTTGACAGTTTCAGCCTATACATGATAGATAGATTGTGTAAGAAGGATATTAGTGTAAAGGTGTGGTCATTCATGGATGAAGATGACCTTACTACGTTGACTCAAGTAATGTCAAGAGAATGATGGTGAAAGGGCAACACATCAGCAATCGAGTCAATTCGTTGTACACACCTATCGTTTTAATCTGTTAAGGATTAATTAGTCAAATCGCACACAATGCAGTGTGACGGGCTGATATAATGCGGGGCTGGGTAAGCCGGCGCTAACAACATAATCTGCATAATTCACTAGCGATGCATTATTTATTGTATCAGTGGAGGCACTACAAACGGCCGAATGCCGAATACTATTCGAGGATATCAACTTAGTATCATTAAAGATTAATTTATAATATCATTGCTGGTTTAGTTAGGTATTCCAGAATTAAATAAAATAAATAACTGTTTTAATCTGAGCAAAGAAAATAGGTTATCTTACCCCGTGCCTATTTAACCTTAAACAGTGCACTACTATACTTAGTATCCATAAATATTAGTATGGAATGTTTCCAGTTACCTGGTACCTGGCACCTGGTGAAAGAGGCGGTGAGAATACTTGAAATCGCGACATCTTTATTTAAATGTTAATACAAGGTAATTTATTGTATGTTTTAATTTTATCTATTTAAATGTTTTAATATGGGTTATGTGGCCTGCAAATAAACGAATTTTATTTTATTTATATAGTGAAGTTATAACGAAACCGTAATTAGGGATTGAGCGAGGTATAGGATTTAAAAAGGAATAGATAAGTACTTTGTATTAGTAACAAAATAATGGTAAAAAAACGAAATCTACACAACAATTTATCAAATATTTATTACGCTTTTTCAATATAAATTGAATTAAGTATGAGGTAATCCTGACGAGTTCTGGATTGGAGACCGCGTCTTAGCAAGCGTAGCGTAGGACGCCCTCCGGCCGATGGTGGAGGCTAGATGAGGAAGCGGAGTACCGAAATAACTAGCAAAATGTAGGAGACCTATGTTCAACAGTGGACTGCAACAGATTGAAGAGAGAGAAAGATGAGGTAAACATAGAAGTTGATACCTTAAGTATTACCAAGTAAAGTCACATAATTGAGGTTAATTGTTATACAAGATTTAATTGCTGTAAGTACTGATATATTTAATTCTACAAATTGTTCTATAGTCATTTAAAAGTCATCAATCTCTGACCGCCTTACAGAAACCGCCTCGCGGCCCGCGTCTTCCATAAAGTATATTATGCATAGATATAACTTTGTCTATGGGTTTCCGTCTTTTCACAATATTGTTTTAATGTGAGTAAGATTGTCTATTCAAATTCTAAAATTTGTTGTTGTTCTTTGGAACTACGATCTCTGAATATTAATCAAGTTTAAGTATGAAACAATAGGGCCATTTATTTAGATGTGTTTTGACTTAAGTTTATCTTGAAATTTCAACAGAAGGTCGAACTATGAAATCATTTAACCTTCAACATGTGAAAAGTCGAATCAAAATAATCGATGCCGTAACAATCAATGAAATGGGTCACAATTATATGCATTCAATCGAATGCCTGTAAATCGTAGTAAGTACAACAAAGAGGCGAAACCACACGAGTGACCCAAAGCGCCTAATGTATACGCTTACGTGGAAACCCTAATCTCCTAAAGGTTTAGATTGAAGTACCCCTTAAAGTTAATTTTCGTAAAATCTTACGGTCGGTTGTTCTCAACGCCAGCTTGCGTAGGCCTCGGCCGCAGTTCGTGGTATCCTTGTGTGGCGGAAAACTAGTACAAAGGGAGCAGGGTGGAGGAGGTCTCATTATATTGGTGAAGAAGTGCGGAGGCTGGGATCGTATCGGTTGGCACACCGGTCGACCGACAGATCGAGCATTCTGCGGCGGGAATAATCTGGGACGCCTCGCACCAAATAAAACATGTTGCCGCGCCGCACTTTAATGCGAATTTTCATGGCGATATTTTTTGTACATAATTTGTTAAATGAACTCTTTATTCATGGTTATATTTGTGTGTACAATCCTTTTGTTTTTGCCACAATTTATATGAATATTATGTAAGCAAATTTTAAGGGGATACTTGCGGAGTAATTTATGAGGGGATTCCAATTAAGGTCCGATACCGTAACTGTATTTTTGCACTGGAGGTTGTCTTTTTGAGTTTCATTTTATAATCATGGCCTAGATACTGCTGATTTTCATCCGTAAATCTCCGACTACCTGTAAGAGTAATGTCATAAGTAATATATACATCACAAGAATTTGGTCGACCCATTTGGTGTTGGGTTCGATCCCCGGGCAGTACAAACATTTGTGTGCATGAACATGTCTGTTTGTAATGGTCTGGGTGTTTTCTATGTATAATATGTGTGTATTTACAAAAAAAAACTTCCTTCGTCCTATATTCATTGTCAAAGGTCAGCAACACACACGATGCTCCTTCGCAGTTACGAGTCTCCATGGAAGACGGTATCACCACATCATCAGCTCATTAAACGTCCCCACCGAGGGGCCGAACCTACCCATAAGGGGTGATTAGGCCGTAGTCGTCCAGGCGGGTCCACGCACAACCTTGGATAACTTCGTAGGCGTGCGCAGGTTTTCTCCTGAGGTTTTCCTTCACTGTAAAAGTGTCGGATAACGTACATTTAATTTCGAAAATTTGAAAAGACGAGTGTTACGTGGCGGGATTTTAACCGACGCTCTCTAGATTGGAAGTCCACAGCAATGAGCCATCGACATTCGGTTGCGTATCTATAAATTAAATTACAAATACTGTCACAAGTTGTCTACTATCTACACTGAGATATCATTTCAGGTCATAGACAGAGTTAGGATTCTCGATCAACGTTTTAGGGTGATACTCTTAGATAAACTAACAATCTCACCCGAAAAGTGTCCGCGGCAAAAGTCTGCCCATTGCCTCAGCTGGGCAGGATTTTCATTCTTAATCACGTCGCTCGCTACATGTTATAGCTTACTCGTGCTTTCTGTTTTGTACCTTTTAATGACGCGTTAAGGTCAATATTTAATAAATAATTTTGTCAACGTATGTGTAAGGCGGCTCAGACATTTTTTTAGTTATTTTTTCGTTATTATGAATCTAATTAGTTAATTGTTTATCTTAACTGATACTAAATAAAAATTTGCAGTAGCCATTGTCAGACGTGGTGTCTCGGACTGTTTTGAACATTGAAAGAAAGAAGAAAGAAAGAAAACATTTATTGACCGTGCACAAAAAAAGAAATACATGAAAACAGTTGCAATAGGACAAACAAACATATAAGACAATAATAATTATTTACATTGATACAATAAAATAAAATAAAAACAATTGAAAACAAAAAAGACACGGACAAAAGGTCCGCCTCAGCATAAGCCACTGCGACGCAAACGCGTAGCAGCACTGTTATTCTGGCGGGGCCTCCTGAGATAACGTCACTAACAAAATTACATTTAATACAATTAAATTAGAGCGTCGTGGCTCAGTGGTGTGGACTGTCGCCTTCCTACCGGGGGTGAGGTTCAATCCGACACGTACCAATGTATTTTCGAATTTTCGAAAAATATATGTACGTTATCGACGCTCTTACGGTGAAGGAAAACATCGTGAGGAAACCTTCATGCACGCCTGCGAAGAGATTCGAAGGTTGTGTGTGAAGTCGTCCAATCCGCACTGGGCCCGCGGGACGACTAAGGCCTTAATCACCTATACGGGTAGGCTCGTGCCCCTCGGTGGGGACGTTTAATGAGCTGATGATGATGATGATGACAATTAACAAATGCACATCAACATTGCAACATTATAATACATTTATGGTATTTTATTTTGTTATTTTTTGATGGGTATTCAAATGATATTGATATGATATTAGTTTAACTGAGGCCTGTGGAAATGTTTGAACCACAGATTTTCCATACAGGAGATAGGGCAAGCCGTTTTTTAAGTGCGACAAATGTAAGCTCAACGAGCATACACTGGCTACCATTTTACGCTCTGTGAGACGAGTCAAGACGCACGAATATTAGAAGAATTACCGTTTTTTTCCAATACATCCTATGCAATTGTAACATGCCATCATCGCAAGGAATCAGTAAATTTACAAGAATATATAACTTTTCACAGGTAGAACTGAAAAGAAATTGCGAACTGGGATGCCTATAAACTTGACAGCTTGTCCAGTCTAATGTATATTCGGATGTCTGTGGTTTGAATGAATACATGTATAGGAGGCATTGTATATCCAAAATCGAAAAGTATTATCAATAAAATTGTTTAAGTTTTATTGACAAAATTTCCGTGTTAAGCTTGAAATTTAATTTATTTTGTAAGTTCATTCAACTTATCTACTTCTTAAAATTTTATAGGACGCCTTCACTCTATATACTTGCCAGAAAAGCCTATTCACTCGTTTTTAAATGCCACGGGTTGTATGTGGCCGGAAACAGATGCAAGTAGTTCATTCCATTCATTTGCAATACGCATAATGAAAGTAGATGCAAAACGCTTAGTAATAATTACAAAGAAAATACTAAATTGTCTTTGTTTTAACTTAACGATATCATTTGAATACCTATGTCATTGGAAGTCTGCGTCTGTCGTTTTAATGCACAGATTCTTACTACGGTAATGTGGACTAATTTTATCTTGCAGTTATATAAAAAATCCTAAAAAGAGCGAAAGAGCTCAATATACGCAAACATCAGCCTGTGCACATTTTAAGTAGTGATAGGGCAGGGCACTAAGAAACAAAAATAAAATGTGCTACAAGTCCCGCTTGCCATATGTCAATATTAAACACGTCGCATACGTTAAGACGGTGTATTAAAATACCCAGCTTTGATAGTTATTAAATTAACTGACTACACGATTAAATCTTCTATACTCTATCATCTATAAAAGCTATGTAAGGTTACGTTAACCGGATAATCTAATGTTCTTGTGATGACTTATACATATTTTACGAACTGTGCCTCGCGTATAAGATATTCCTTGCAGTAAAACGTCACCTAAAATCGCTTAGTTCAGCCATGAAAGCGCGCAGATCCTGCGACGCGCGGAAAGACATTACGTTCCGCCGTCCGTCGTGGCTATAATTTTAATATAGTAGTAAACACCAAATTGTATTGGGCCCTTTACGGCTCATGATGATGATGATACCCAGAGAAATAAAAACAGTCTCAATTTATAAACTACCAACTTTTGTATGAAACAAATGTTTAATACAGCTTAAGTCATGTCTAAACTGTTGCTGAAGTGGTCACCCATCCGTCTTTCGGCGTAGGTCGTAAATCTGGCACGGTCGCCATCAATTAGCCGGCGCGACACGTTCCCGCTTCAATCTAAGCCTGCTCGAGTTCTCCTTGCTTTTATTACTTTAACTAAGGCCAGGCTGGTAACATACGACAGTTTTGTCCATGGCGAAATATATGAATGTAAACCTTGATGTTAAATAAACTCAATAATTAACCTACGAAATCAAAAAGAATATTTTTTTAAAAATTAAATTCCTCATAAAAAATCATCATCATCAGCTTTGTCGTGGCGTCCAGCCTCCTTCGACAGACATGACTGGCCGACTGCGAATGAACACTCTTTGACAGTCAGAAGAAATACACTAAGACAATTGACTAGACGACAAGAAGGCTTTTGGACAACTAGGAGACGAGACAACGAAGAGGAGTAAGAATCATAGTCCTAGTATTATTATTTCTACCACCTTTTTCCGCCCTTTCAAGCTTATTAAACGTCCCCACCGAGGGGCACGAGCCTACCCGTATAGGGTGATTAGGCCTTAGTCGTCCACGCGGGCCCAGGGCGGATTGGACGACTTCACGCACAACCTTTGAATCTCTTCGCAGGCGTGCGCAGGTTTCCTCACGATGTTTTCCTTCACCGTAAGAGCGTCGGATAACGTACATATATTTTCGGAAATTCGAAAACATATTGGTACGTGGTGGGATTAGAACCTCAGCCCTCCCGGTAGGAAGGCGACAGTCCACACCATTGAGCCACCGACGTTAATAAGTACGTGGGTTCGAATCCCAAGGGGAAACGTCACTTTAGCTTTGTGCGATCTTCCCCAGTTTGGTTACGAAATTGAAGGTTGAATCACCTGATTGTCCGAAAAGAAAGATGGTTCCGCGCTTCGGAAGGTACGTAAAGCTGTCTGTCTCTGTTACTATCATTGGATTGTAGTCGATAACACTGTATATATTGTCTTATCTGTGATAACACACACTAAACCGCATTGGGCCTGCGTGGTGGGTAACGGCCCAATCTCCCCATAGTTATATGTGTGGAAGGTTTCTTTTTAGAAATGTCTTATCGCTGTTGGCCGCAGCTGGTCTTCACAGCTCCATCGGACAACCTGGCGAGCGCAGATGGCTCTCAGCAAAAAAAATATGCTCGTTGCAATTTTTTAGGCTAAGGATGTTCCAGAGTGGGTCGCGATCCTCGGCTAAGGACTTTGCAAAAGGGGGTAAGTTACCTATATATGGGGGAGAGCGGAGAGCCTGTGCCTTAAAATGAAATGTTATAGGCTGATGATGGTGAACGACTTGGCTGTCGTACTGGCTATTTTCGTATGAGCCGTGGTGTTAGCTCTGCCTTGATACTGTTCGTGACATCGGTCCTAAAGTGATAAGGTTACTTTCTCTTAGAGTACGTCTCCTAATCATTAAATTTTGTTTATTTCCCATAGGTAGGGATAACATAAATCACCACGCTTCCTAAGTTTTGTAAATCCCGAACGGAATTTATTGCACGATCCCAGATTTTGCCGACTGAATACTTAATCGACTGGTAGCTTAACTGGTACTTGAACCCCTGAACATTGAGGTACTTACGAGGGCTGTCTTTAAAACGTGTCGTTTGCATCCTCCCACGATTATTAAAAAATTATATATTTTTTTTTCATCTTTCAAGAATGTTTTCTGATCGGTCGAATAATTTTATAGTATCGTCTATTTAAAGGTGACAATTCGGTAGTAAAAATGGAAATATGTAAGGAAAAATTGCGTGATAATTTCTACAACTTTCACAGGGGATTATCGCAACTTCAGTGCTTTGTGGAGATCACTTCTGTATTTAGTGACCCAGACCAGACCAGACCTTAGGACTGTAGAATGTTACTTAGAAATTCAACGTGGGCACTTTAGCCTCAGTGGCAAGCCCCATGAAGGTCGTTTAAAAACCGCCATGACGCAAGGGAATATCGAAGCCTTTCCACATACCTTGAAATAGAGGCATCCGTTAGTTTCAGGTACCACTGTCCAAAAAAGGGAAACTGAACATTGAGAGTACCATGTTTGAACTGTTACATAAAGGTATAAAATAAGGCTCATAGAATGTATGGATTCGCAATGCGTTCTAGCAATAATTTTTCTCAACCTTCCACGTATCTCTGTTTATACAGATCTTTAGTTCGCTCACAACTTGAGTATGCTGTACCGCAGAATACTTCAATACGCATGTTAATTCTTGTATTGACATTTTTGCCACTAGCTATGTTTCATTTAAAAAACAAATATGTAAAATTCTACAATCTTGATGTCAATTTATCATATATATCTTTTGTTTATCCTTCTAAACACCACCTCTTAACATATATATTTTTTTATATCAAAGCTGTGGTTAGCGTCATAGGTGACACAGTTATATTTTACTTTTAGAATAAATAATATTAAGTTAACAAGTTATTGTGTACACTGTTGGTTAACCCAAATAAAGAGAAAAAAAAAATGTTGACGATAGTGAATGTTAAGCAACTATCGCAATGGTCGGATTAGAGATGGGTGACGGAAAAATATTATTCGATTTCCTTCATGCTTTTAAAAGCCTAAAAGCCGTTAGTCACAGCAACAATCTAAGGATCATTTTGAAATGCCGCTAATGTGATTTATTATACTACTTCATTTTGTTCGTAAAAACATGTACACTCTAACAAGAACAGGTATGACCTGGTTTTATGTGAGTGTCTAGAGCGAGCTCTATGCTTTTGATTGATTCGGACGCAATCGCTATGCGCAGTTATTCACAAAGCTGGGCTTTTTAGCACTTTAGTTCTTAGAAGGTGTTGAATAATAACAATTACGAAATCCCAATGCCATTCAAAATATAACGCGAACTTGAATCTATCAAAATAACTCAAATTGTCATGATATTGATTTCCCTACACCACATGCTACAGCTTTTGATCAACCTCTAAATAATTCTTCAAATAAGTCACTTAAGATAAATTTAATTTAGTAATATTTCTTATGAATGTATACATACATTTTTAAAGATTACCATGTACCTATGAGGTTGTATGCATGGAAACTTGAATTTCAACTATTTACCGCGATGTTTTTTTTTATTTGACTACGCAACGAATTCCACTTACGTATTTTATTCAATTCCCATAGTGCCGTCTTTAGTCAACGAATAGACACACCATTATACTCTATTTTTATCAAACATAACATTTTAAATAGAAAAATATGTTTAAAAGTTTATGATTGGACCAGGAACCTTCGATGCAGCAGGTGTCTTCTTAACCATAACATTACATCAGTCGTCAATGACAGCTGTCTTTCCTTTGTTTCGTAATAACTCTATTTGCTTTCAAATAAAACAATAACTATCAAGCAAAAGGTCAATGTCTTATAATATTTAACCAACTGGTTGGAATTTAAATACCTGATGACGTCTGACCGTTCCGTCAAGTGACTAAGACACTGTCGGTAACAGGCTCGGACTCGCTTTAAGTCAATTTTCCTTATGACTAACATAATCATGTCCCAACAAGATTTGATATCAACCATTGCCTTATTTGGTACCAATAAAAACGTAAATGTTTTCCCACAGTAGCAATGTTAAGGCAATGGTATTAGGTTAACGAATAAATCATGTAATTTTTGTATTAATTCATAATTTATGGACAGCAAAAAAACGTTTAACTAATTTGATTTAGCTTAAAACCAAAAAATATTATTAAGAAAATACAAACAATTATAAGTACTAACACTAATAAGTTTTGTGAATTCGATGCAAAAATTATTTTAATTTAAAGCTGCGGTAACAGAATTTCTGACATTAGTACGTACAGGCTTGTCGCTGCCTAAAAAAAAACACGCATTATTCTATTAATATGCCACAACGCAGTTCCCAAATTGTGATATACAGATAACAAGTCACAATATCCAGCAATTTCTACGACAGTCTCATAAAAACTCAAAATAATTTGTACGTTCTAATTGGGAATGACAATCTATTTTACTATGACCACACCCTGCGCCTTTAGCTAGGTAGCATACGAGTATCATGTTATATTAATGAGTGAAATGTGTTTAATAGTGTAATGCAGACGTCTAGGTATCGTCAAGTCTGAGAAATCCAATAAAACATGGCCTTTTGACACACGACGCGCGTAGCATACAGATGGGCGAGGTCACTAGTGATGCGTCTTTCGTTTCAAACCAAACCTACATAGTTTTAAAGCAACTCATTGCGTAACTAATCTTTTCACTATGCTCGGATTCATACGTAACGTAAAACTTTCCAGTTAATTTATTGTCAAAAGTTATCGTAAGTTCAGATCGTAGCTATCTAATAAACAAACACTTTTTGTATCTTAGAGAAAATCGGACACATATTCTCGGAATTTTCATAATTACAGATATCTTCTTCTTTATTTTTGTTATGAAGCAAACGGGAAGATCAATTTCATGGCAAAGAAGATACTCCTGCGCCCTCTCGCTCGTCTCTCGGGCCTAGTAATTTCACAACAATATCCTCTTCCCGATCACAGAAGTGCATAATCTTATTTCACAGGCAGATGCAGAGATCTTGCACTGAGAGATTCCTTTCTAGAAGACTAGGATTTCCTATCTCACTTTGACTCACTTTGAAGCCTACCCCCGGTAAAATATGTGTTAACTGTTTCATAGGTAGGTAAAGGAGCACACGGTTCACCTAATGGTAAATGATTACTGATGTGGTGGAATATTATTCCGACCTTGTCGAGACACCCCCGTTTTGCTAAAGAGCTGCCTCCGGGCAGTGATCTTCCCAAGACGGTCTGGAAAACTATGAATATACTGCGGTAAGTTGTTGGCCGGGGCCGTGAAATCGGCTAAGATTGGGATATTCCAGAAGCAGTCTGTGTGACTGTGGTACACCTCTGGCAAAGGATTATTATCATGCCTGAACTGTCCATGTTTGTGCGTTTCCGGAACCTCTGAATGGCAAACGTAAGGGTGATCAAAGTGGCCCAGTATTGGTCGCATATATTTAACTTGTGAATCCGTATCGATTCGATAAAGACGAAGAAGTGATAACTCCGTTCATGGACACGTGTAACTCTAAATGAGCAACCAGTGCTTTGCCCACAGTTAAGAACGTAAAGGAAATATAAAAAAGGTGTGGGGTTTGGGCCTCCAGTCCGCATTCACTCGGCGTAAAACAATACTCAATCTGTATTGCTCTAGAAACGTAAGTACAGTGGTTTGGTAAACCAAAACATGCGTAACGATGCGTAGCGCTATTACATTCCGGTTTTCTATATCGTCTTAGTAACACTTTGGTCGAGCCGGCCAATTCGTACAGTACGTATGTAGATAACCCAAAAGCATTGGAACTCCCACATTTGTTTAACTTTCAAGAATATACTCATTAATTCGTGCCAGTCGCAATAGTAACTTCGATGCTTTTGCCAATCGGTTCGCCTGTCTGTACATAAATTACTGTTCAATAGACAGACAGGCATATATAAATATACTTTTTGTTATTATTAATTCAGGCAGTCATTAATTTCCGTCAACACTGCCCTTTCTTGTGTTTTTTTTTCTGTGCCTGTGAGGTTGTCTGGAAGAAATCGCTTCTAGCGATAAGACCGCCTAAATTGCATTATGTTTTTGTTTATTACTGAAAAAATCTGTTAATGTGTGTGCAATAAAGAATTTTATCTAGCTATCTGCCCTGCGCCTGTCACCCGAGCCGAGAGATGTTAGGTCTCTTATACCCTGTAATTTTACTAGCTACAGTGCCTGCATCCTGAAACACCGAAGTGCAAAACATTCCTTAAAATAGGAATGTTTTGCATTTTGGTGTTTAATTGTTGTTGAGTCCCTGAGTCTGACTCTGAGATCTTCCTGAGTCTGAGAGTAAAATATTGAGTCGTCTAGACGAGACTTATTGTGGTAAACGCCACTACTACATTTCCTGCTAATAGAGTCGTTTGCTAGTTATTCTTCTCATAAAAAACTTCAACAACGTATAACAATAACAAGCCGGGGCAAGCTATTCTGCAATTCTGGTGTATGTAGGTTGTGGTTTCAAGCCTTGGCAATGTCAACAATATCATACCGAATTCCTGCACCATTGACATTACAAGCGTATAACATTTCGGGCTTAATCAATACACCACTTAAGCTCAAAGGGTGTGGGATATGACATTATACTACAATTCTGGTTCAATGGACGACTTAAATTACTGATATATAGTTACAACATTTACTTGGACCTTCTTATTTATTGGTCATACTAACAAATATATAATGTTACCCTATTTATTATTAACTAGTTGGACCTCACGGTATATAAAATATTATCCTGCAAAACCAAAAAAACGCGCAGCCCGCGTTACACAACATTGGTTTATTTTCATAAAATAAGAAGTTTTTTCTGAAGAAAAGTAGCCATACGCTACTTTCTTCTGTTCCTCTTGTATTCTATTTTGCTTACTACATCAGCTACCTTAACATAGACATGTACACACAAATGTCTGTACTGCCCGGAGATCGAACCCGGAACCCTTGGCGTAGTAACCGACGTCTCGACCATTACCTGCCAAATGGGTCGTCAACAAACAAAGCATCTATTCATTGACTTTGATCATCGTACCACGCTGCTCCAGTGCTAGTCATCAGACTTCCAGGACCTCGTTCGCAATTCTACAGGATGAACTAAATACAAGCTACTTAGTTCGTTCACCAAAAAGTGCAAGCTTGGACTCCTTGGTATTTCGGTAGTTGATTTTAATGAACTTTATTCGACTAAAAAATTGACCTAGAAATGTTATCTCTTTTTTGTAGGAATCACGTCATATAATTATAATTAATCTATCATAATGACAGTACAATATGTTGGAGTACATCACTAGCCAATCCTGTGTCTCGAGCCGGATTAGATATTCTTCATGGATTTTTTCACTCTCGAGCTCTCGATTCAGTCTCGACGTATCGGTTAACTCAATAACGTCACGATTCGACTAGAATGCATTTAATTTGAACATTTTAAGCCTGCAGTTTAAATTGGCAATGAAATTTCAACCTTGTAATACTACAGGATTATTAATGTAATAGCAGAAAGTCTTATCATCTGGTACGCTTAAAGACGTTTATTTATTACTTCATAATACCGACTTTCATGAAATGTAACTGTGACTCCCAATATTATGTTTTATTGTATTATTATGAGAGGAAAAGAAATAACCATGTTTCCTTTACAAACATAAGCATGCATATAAATTGACATATAATACAACAATGTTGAATATTGGCTACGTGGTTAATAAAAAAGCAAATGAATAATAAAAATAGGCACAAAATAAAAAATAATGTGCATGATCTCAAATATAAGACAGTAATTTCTATATACAGACGAGTTACATTAAGCAACTTCGTTTACAATAGGAATAACAGTAAAAGCAAAACACCGCAGTTATATTGATTAACTAGCTGATCTCTGCGGTATTATCCGCAGATGAAAATATGCAAAAAGAAAAAAAAATGTTCAATATTACAAACAGACACTCCAATTTTATTTATATGTTATAGATATATATGTAATATTTGCTGACTTAACCAAAATTTAAACATAAATGTCTCCGTTGACTAGTGGGCACAGTGCGTGTCCTGGAGATCGTGGGTTGAATGCAGCGGTAATACATCACATCGTGCGATTTTTCCTATTTTGGTTAGGACAGTGTGGTTAAATCACCTGATTGTCCGAAAACATAGATGATTACGTGTTTCGGAGGGCACGTTAAGCTGTCGGTCCCGGCTACAATCTCAGAATAGTAAAAAAAACGTGGGTTTCGGCTCAATTTCCCCAAAGCTATACGAAGACCTGTGCCCTGCAGTAGCCCGCAATAGGCTGATGATGATGATGATGATGAAAATAAAAAAAGACCCTTTTTCTAGTTTCTTGTTAGCTATCATACAATATTTAAAACTCTTATATGTAAAAGCTTTATTGGAGTGCCAAAACATATTTGGTGAAATAAGCAGCAAGGCAGAATTGCTCCGTACTCGGCCCAACCTATCCCTTGGGAGCTCACTCGCCTGTTACGGGCCAAGTCAACGCAAAACATAAACTTAGCGAAACTTCAACAATTTGTAGTTACAGCTATCCCTGATGAGAATTACTAAGATTACGCCGTTCAAAGGTACCAATTTACATTCTATAAATAAATTAAATTTTCGAGGCACATCCTTATTTAAGATATTTTTTATAAATTAAAATTATCTTGTACCATTTTACTATAATTATACATATATTTTGATCTGCTTAGCCTCATAGACTTATTATTAGTCTTATTTAGCACCAGGCTTTTAAATTTTTGTTGAGAAAAAAAAACAGTGCAATACTTAATTAATCAAATACACCCTGCCTCAGCATTTATGCTTATGCATTTTTTTTAAAGTGTACGTGGCAGATATTTAATTATTGTGAAACTGATTTCAAACTGAGATATATTTTATTATTATTAACTTCTAAAAGAACGATTATTAAATGTATAATGAAAAATATTTAAGTGAATTAATTGTTTTCCATACCCAAAAAGGGTCACTAAGTTGTAATTACCATACCAAAATTTAAGAACCTTTGTACACTTAGTTGCAAATAAAACATTTGAATTTGAATTTATACCTTTAAAATAGACTGAGGTTTTATTTAAATTTCTTAAAAATCAATTGAGGTTGTAATAAAATTAACACTGTGGTTGTATCCTTCATTTGATTACACAGTAACAT
>PQWD01007647.1:0-12850 GCA_019425675.1 Leucinodes orbonalis | reverse complement strand
GTAATCATGATAAATATAAAATGCCGAATATACAGCTTTTTATGTTTCACTTACATTTAAATGGAAATGAAAAATCGATTTACTGGTTTGATGTTTATTAATCAAATCTCTCGATTTAATTATTGGAATCATTGTACTCGGGCTATCGTCGCGTGTAGGGTCATCAAAACTATTCATCACTCGCAGACCATCATCACTCTCATCATTAGAATTGTTAATCGAATTGAAATTTCCTCCGTCAGAATTATTTTTGAATAAAATGCAGGAAGATTAAAAGTATATACAAAGTTATATATACAAGATTCAATATATTATACATATATTGTAGAGCTTAGGTTAACACAAGCTCAAAAAACATGAGTTTTAATTTGTTATTTGATGTCCTCCTTCATTATATAGAGAAGCTTCTTGGAACACATTTCTGAACACAGATAACACTTAAAGTGTATTTTCATACGGTATATTTGTGAATATAATATTGAATGGACTTTGTTACGTTCTTGAGCACCTACATATATCCCTCCTCCCACACCATCTTTCACGGACCCCGTTTATTGCAGGAAATTTCATAGTAAAATAAGAAATACCTTACATCTTTACTGTGGGTATTTTTATACATTTTTAACCGTATGCATTTTTCTTATTCTAGCGAGAATGTTATTTAACTTATACATGTTTTATTATATTTTAAAAATATATTGGTTACGAAAACAATAAAGTACGGTGAACCGTATAATTCTCAATCCTCTAAGTATGAAAAAAGCTTGTTGTAACCAAACTACGAAGGTCTAGAACAAAGCAAAGTGTTTATCAAAGTTTATTGGAATTCTGAAATACAAACTTGTATGATCTCATTTAATTCCTCATATACAAACATATATGCACACCACCATCATATTTCACACTCTTAGTTAACATTATTTGCCAAATATTGTTCTACACAAATAATTGGACTTTGTAAAAATGTTGGGCCTGGTGTGGTGGTATATTACACACCTTTGGCCTAATTCAGACATCAGTCTTACATATGACTGCTCGTGCTATCTCCTGTGAGATAGTGAAACGTTATGCCTGGTGGTAAGCAAGTAACTTTTTAAGGATAAGTTAAATGAGAAAGCTCTACTACCCGTTCTGTATTAAAATTTAAATTGTGAATATGATTTGCTTTATACAATTATTTTGATTACAAATGATTCTATACTAAACAAATTTAATGAGATGAGTAACTACTGAGTTTCTTGCTGGTTTCTTCTCAGTGGAAAACTACCTCCCGAACCAGTGGAAGCTTCATTTGACATTCATGAGTGTTCTGTAAGGACCTAAATTGAATAAACACTTTTCATTTTCATTTTTCATTTGTATGAAGCCCCAATTCTAACCTACCTTGGCTGCCCCTGTTGGGTGTTAACATAATAATTTACATTCATGATATGTACCTATGTTAATTTCTTTGTATTATATTGTGACGACAAATTAATGAAATAGGGCCAAGCGGGACACGATATGACAAGCCTAGGTTTCTTTGTCATGAATTCACAAATAGTTCATCGAATGTAAATATAAAAGCTCAGTTGCACAGAATAATTGAAACTTGCCCGACTTAATTCCATCCTCTGATTGTTCAGACCGCACCAATCTCGAAATTAAGGTTAATTCTTTACCTCGAAAACTGCACATTTTGCCGGAATCAAATTTCGAATATTGTACCGATGGGCCATGAATCATTCATGTTGTGATTTACCATGAATATTTGCGTCAATCATTATGTAAGTACACTCGAGCAAATAGCCTATGGGCAAACGAGGACACCACATAGCTGATATTATGTAACTGATACATTGATAGTTTATAACATAATGACATAAATTGAGTGACAAGATATTTTTATTCAATTTATGTTAACAACATTAAATAAAACATTCGTTATCATTTCAGCGAATGTAGTAGATGCATTCTAAACGTAAAATGTGTTTTAGTTGCTAATTCGTTAACTTAAATTACCCATTATTGTAATTTTAAGTAACAACTTTAAATTTTTTGAAAGATAAGTTCGGCGACGTCGCGTCATCAGTATAGTTTTATTTACTATAATTTATGTGTATGCAAACGTTATAGGATAATAATTGTGGTCTATTTACCATTAAATGTTCTTGACTGTTAGGTAGTAAAACAAACAATGTAACGATAAGGCAGGGATTCCATTTATCATACATCATCGGTATTTATTAATTTCTTAGTAAAATGACTTAGTGTCATAATTTTTAAATAGTTGATTACCGTGCCGTTTTGATGAAATGCCTTATATGGCCAGAAAAACTTTTTACCGCCAGAATTCCTGACACAAAAGAAAGTCAATTGAGTCTGTTGAATATATCCGTTTATGGCAGTGAAAGTATTATTATAACAACACTATTAAATCAATATCAATGTATATACAGTTGATAGAGACATATGGAAGAAAAGACATAATACGTCGACACTAACTAAGGCAAGGGAATGGTAATAATAGTTAGATAAAAATAAAATAAAAGTGTCTGCGTAGCGCGAGTTAAGCAGAATTTTAAAAAGTTACTCGTAGATTTAGACAGAAAACATATTTCATAAAAATAACTTAATAAAGAAGAATTTAAATCGTTACGCCAAGGTTTACATGTCAGATTATTCCCGAGATCCAATTTTGGCTAAAAATATTCAATGAACGTAACGTACCTACGAGCACAACGTTCTTCGAAATGAATATTAAGTACATAAAAGAAACATGTATGTATTTACATTCGTCAGTAACACGTTTACATAGAAGCCTGTTGCAGGATTTATTCCTAGAATTTATCTTTGTTGGAAAATGTTTCCAATAACTGTTAGTATTATTTTTACATATTTTAATCGCTTCATCGGAATAGAAGGGCAATAAACCGAGATTTCTGATTTGTGATAACTACCATTATATTATTTATTATTATATATCAGACGTATCATTCTAATCAACCTATCGCAGTCCACTGCTGGACATAGGTCTCCTCCATTTCGCCCCAAATCCTCCGCTTTTCTCATCCAGCCTCCACAAGCGACCTTTCGCAAGTCGTCAGTCCATCGGGCCGGAGGGCGTCCTACGCTACGCTTGCCGAGACGCGGTCTCCACTCCAGAACTCGTCTGCTCCAACGGCTTTTTTAAACGTATCATTCAGTTCGTTGAAAAGTCCTAGATAATTTATCAGCATCTATAGAATAAATAAACGAAAACTAGATAAGAACAAACAAAGAAATGTTTATTTTAATGCAAGAATACAATGTTTCCTTATAAAACTTAAATCTACACACAGGAAAGGTATTTCACTCAACATGAGCCATGGTGATGAAGAAACATGACGCTAATCTTCCGTGGGTACCTTATAGAGAGATTACTACAAACACGCCCTTTACATAATGATAACATAATTGTATGAAAAGTTTATTAAAGTTCGAAAAAATAGAGCAATAATGTCACGTACTAGTTAATACGCTCTTAAATTTTCGTACTCGTCAGTATATTTGTTGATTAAGAGTTGACCTACAACTAAGTTTGATAGACTATACAATTATAATTCCTGAATCCCGGAAAATCTAATTAAATATATTATCCTTTTCCTAATTTTATAGACCTAACCAGAAATTAACCGCATCTGGCTTTAAAAAAATAATTAATAAAAAAAAAAGTTTATATAATAGGTGTTATGTTTTGCTTCAACACAAAGGCGACCTACATTTATCTTTTGAAATTAACGCATATAATAAAAATTAAGATTAAAATAAATCTCAAATTAAATGATTGTATGCGTTTGTGTAGGTACAAATACACGTAATATTATTCATGCGTGAAAGCATAGCTTTAAGTGAAAAAAAATATATTTAAATTATTCTAAATCATTCTCAGGTCAAAGGTAACTAAGCCGAACTTATTTACACTTGAACCAACAAAGGGATTTTCAAAAGAAAGTGCGAGTCTGAAATGAGTGTTTTCGCAAGTTTACGAAGAAGTTATATCGGTAGTGATACAGGGGCGGTACGGCGCAGAGGTGCGGGGGGACGACTCCGAATAATCGATACCCCATAGAACCATAACTGGGGTGGACATACGCGGTAGGTTATGGCGTTTTGGCGCGAAAACTTAGCTTTGACAGATGAAATCTGTCATTCAGCTGGGTCGCTGGCACAGATTATAAATGCTTTTGTTTCTTTTGTTCGTGTATTGAGTTGAGCGTTTCTATTACATTTTAAGAAAACAATAAAATTAGGTTCGACATTTTGTAACGATCAGTTACGTAACCGCGACCTACGAAAAGTTTTTGTTTAAGATTAAATTGAAATTTGTTCCTTTATTGTTCCCATTATATTTGTGCATATATTATTATTCCGGAATCTCATAAGTCCTCAATCAGGTTAAACCAGGTCAGTCAGGTTAAGTTGAGCCTAAACTCCTATTTCGCTGAGATATAAATCTTGTACAATAATAAATGGACTCTATGGCATTCTTAGATTTTCACGCTAAAAACTGAATATAATTATAATTTTGCATGCAGTTAAACAATCACATGGTTATTGGAATGCATTTATTTTTTTATGTTGAATTCGTTCATTCATTCACAAACAAGAAAGGTTCCCCGAAATCCAAATCGTATTCCATACTTTTTAGATGGAGAACAATAGATTGGTAACCTATTTTTATATAAATATTATTTTTTACAGTAAAAATTCAAATCAACGTTGACTTTAATTGAAATATACAGCAAGTATAATTATTATAAATATACCGCGTTAAAACGTGATCTTTGTGTTCATCCAGTGTGTCAAAAACACAAATAAAAACTTACGCCTATTTTAAGTGTGATTATAAGATGAAAGAATCAATCCAAAAAAGCTAAAACGTCCCCAAATAGTTTCGTACACTCTGTCCGCATCCGCACGGGATGCAACGCACTGGGGTTTAACGACCTCGGGGGCGGAATCATTCTCACTGTCAAATTGTCAATAATAGTTCCGTGGAGTGCAGCCCTTATCCGTCTAAGTGCGTAATCATTCTGTCGATACTTCTTCAGTTTACGGCTTTTAGTATTTAGGATAATTAAATTAACTATGGTCAACAATAATTCCGTGTAGTTTTACTCTTAATCTTATACATATTATACTTCTTAGTAATATTTGTATAATCACTAAATGAAAACTAAAGTTGTAATACTTTGGCTCTCTAGTGTAACCCTCTGAGAGCTAAACTGGCGTATTTAGAGCACTTCATTTTAAGTCCCGAGCAGCCTAATCAAATCAAACAGGGAGATAATTAAAATAAACGTATGTTAAATTAAGGAGACTAGATTAAATTATGCCGAACTAAAAACTAGTCTGGCCAACCGTTAACACGCACTTGACCAGCGTGATGAATAAAACGGACATGTCAAGTGAAGACATTACTCGACCCAAGTTATAATACTAAAGCCTCATAGAAAAATGGCGTGAAGAAAACACGTGCGTTGCTGCGTCGAGTGACTGAGGTTACTGGTGGACCAAAACTTCCTCTTCTTTTTTATAGTCACTCTTAACTTCTTCGGGGTAACAAGTTTCTATGGGCGATATTACTAGGTGGTAGACTCGGTACTGAGTCGTCTAGGTAGGTACCACCGCAGTGCCAGTGTCCCCGTGAAATACTCGTAGAAGTGTTTTACAATTCCGTGTTTCGGGATGAGGGCACTGTAGCTAGTAAAATTACCCGGGTATAAGAGACCTAACATCTGTTGTCTCGAGTGATGGGCGCAGTGTAGCATTGGTGGAGAAAAATAACTATCAGTTGTTGGTCTCATTCAATGCTGCGCTGTTATAGCCACTTACCATCAGGTGAGCGGCCTAACCGTCTTGTATACTTTGTAACATATTTTTTTTTTAATTAACAGCGGGTGTATTATCTCCTCGTTTGCCTACCCATGAAATCATTATTTTATTTGTTATAATAAAGCCATAAATATCTTCAAGCCTTTAC
This sequence comes from Leucinodes orbonalis, assembly GCA_019425675.1. Taxonomy (NCBI): domain Eukaryota; kingdom Metazoa; phylum Arthropoda; class Insecta; order Lepidoptera; family Crambidae; genus Leucinodes; species Leucinodes orbonalis. The sequence continues at coordinate 6,846 of PQWD01007647.1, read as the reverse complement.
GACCTAGGAAGCTTTTTAATCTCTGTTTGTACCAAAAGTGTCTAAAGTGATGATGGTGGTAAAAGTGTGTTAACTGTAGTAAAACTATGCCATATATTAACTGTTGAATGAGTTTCTACAAACCAATAATGGACTAAAGCAGGTATAACCAAACTACGTAGAATTTCAAAGATTTTGCGTGAAGTCAGCCAATTCGCACTGGGCCCGTGTGGACGACTAAGGCCTATGCAACCTTTAGGAGTAGGATTGTGGCCCCCAGTGGGGACGTATAAAATGAGCTGATGATGATAATAGAGTGATTATTAACAGGAAAGTACCTATATAAAATACTAAAATTATTAAGATAGATTTACCTATTACTATGTACATTTATTAGAAACATTTGTGAATTTAATTCTCCCTCATTTCAAGCTGATATTTAATTAATATAGAGTTAATATATCCAAATAATATTAAAAATACTTAAAATCAGGTTTTCGGAAGGCCGACAGTGCCTTCATGTCAGCTAGATTTCCGTTTAATTAAAAATGAATTACTAAAGTCACAATTGCGGAATTTCAAAAAAATATCATTGCTCCGATGCTTTTGTGGTGAAGGAAAACATCGTGAGGAAACATGCGCACACCTGCAAAGAGTTTCAAAGATGTGTGTGAAGTCGGCCAATCCGCACTGGCGCGTAAGGCTAAGGCCATACTATTTTTGAGTAGGTTCGTGCCCCTCGGTGGGGACGTATAATGAGATGATCATCATCATGGTAGTGGGTTTTACTGACTAAGGTAGTCGAAACCGACAAAATAACAACTACGAAAACAGATCATAGCATGAATTAAATACACTTAAATTTAGCCGTCAAATGTCAAGTACAAATATCTAATTAGCTAAATTTTACCCTAGCAAATGCCTACAATTCCACATCAAAGGCTTCATTAATTAACTAAATTATCCTTTCGCCATGTTTGAAAGCTTTCGGTTTAGGCACAAATGTGAGTGGTATAGTAAATAAAGTCACAATAAGTTCCCAGTTTAGTGGTCGATAGTGCTGACAAGTGAATCGTCCAGGCGTCTCGTTGTGTAACAAAATATGCGAGTTGTACTACACTTGTATTACTAGGTGGTAGACTCGATACTGAGTCGTCTAGGTAGGTACCACCGCAGTGCCAGTTATCGTCCCGTCAAAAAAATGTACTTTGCACTTTTGTGTTTCGAGATGAGGGCACTGTAGCTAGTGAAATTACCGGATATAAGATACTTACGAGTAACATCTGTTGTCTCGGGTGACGGGCGCAGTGCGGCATTGATGGAGAATAATAACTGTTTATCAGTTGTTGGTCTACTTCAATACCGCTCTATCGTGATCAGGCATATCACTTACCATCAGGTGAACGTCCTGACCGTCCTGTTGACTTATTAATAAAACATTAAAGGTTTGCCCAATTACAATCCGGTCCTCCGAAATGATCTGTATAGCTAAAATAACAATAATATTTTTGGAAAACATCTCAAACTCAAAGTGTGAGTGTAATAATAAGTGAGTATGTTATAAATTCAATTATTTTAAACTATAATAGGTTTCTTGGGCTCCGGTCGTTCGGTCGAGACTCACAACTTTTGCAAAGTTCCGGTTCTTGTTTACTAAGGATTATCCTACAGAGGATAAACATTTATCGGTTTGAAGTTTTGGATTATCCAATGTTTCTTATTAAGGATATCACATATCCATTTGAAATAAGATTTATTGTGTAATTCTGCGTGGATAGATAGTTTACTTTTGTTATTTTATTTATTATACAAAATAACTTATACGATATATTACACACCCTTGAAGAATAAGAAAGAAAGAAAGAAAAACCATTTATTTTATAAAGATAGTTGTCTTAACCACTAAACAAAGTTGTTTGTCAACTTACTTATAAATATTAGTGGATTTACCGAAGCTTCTATGGCTTTCATTATATAAACTAAAGGGGTAAGTTATAAATATGATCACCTATTGATTAAGATAGATAGAATAAAATAATATAGCAAAATGCTAATGTTCCTTTTTGCATTAATGGAAATAAATAAATATCATTAGTTAAAAGAAGAGTATTAAAATGGTTTAATCAGTTTCGTAGCCTTTTCAATGCAAACAATCAGTTCTTTCCCGTTATAACGTAGGTACTTTTATAGATACGAATTATGGTAGTACACTAGTAGATTTGTGTGGCTAGGCTTGGTGACTTTAATTACCGTCTGGAACGCTTCACCGCATTGTTGTTGTCTCACATTGTTTTGTAGTTCGGGAAATGCCGTGGTTTCTTGCTACTATTTTGCACACAAAAGTGTTTATTTTTATGTCATAAATAAACGGTACGGTCAGTTCGCTTACCTGGTGGAAAGTGATACGCTGACCATGACAGAAGTTGTATTGAAGGAAAATAATAGAGGTTTCTTGTCTCACACTCCCTGTGCCGTACAGTTTAGACAGATGTTGGTTCTTTCATCACGAAACATAGAAGTGCAATATATATCACTGACGATATCTAACTGCTACCCTCGTATATATAGTTCAGTTTCTGGATTCACATGATAATGTTATATTTCGGAATACCACTTTTTCTTGACACAACAAATAAATCTTTTAAGTGATACGTTATACTAGAGGCAAATGATCCTACACGGTTCACTATGAGTCCACTGTGGACATAGACTCCCCCAATTTGCGCCAGATGTCCGGTCTCCGCTTTTCTCATCTATTTTACCTACGACTCATCTGAATGCATTCTCTCTTTCTCATCATGTATCACAGTCCACAACTGGATAGCTCTATTTTTATGTAGTTCCGGATTCCGCTTTATTTATCCGGCTTTACTCTATATATTACTGACTATCTACCTTTCGCAATGGAAGGCCGTAGGTTACAGAAAAAACATTAATTGCAGTTTTTAACCGGCTTTAAAAAAGGAGGTTACTCAATCGACCGAATATATGCTTTTTTATGTTTGTTCGCGGATATCTCCGTCGTTTATAACCATTTTTTTATTGGAAAGATTCCAGTGGTGGTTCCAAGATAAGGAAGTAAGGATTTGATGAAGGGAGACCGGAGAATTCGAACTTTCAAAAATCGACCCGTAGCGACTACTTCATTGCAGTATTATTTCTACTAGGAATCATTCAAAATTGTAAAAACAAAATATTTTTAACAGAAAAATACCGACTTTAAACTAAAAAGCAAAAAAACTTGCATAATTTTGATGTTGATGCCAAAAAACTCTTCTGTTTTTTTTTATATAAATTTAAATTTTATAACTTTTTCATTGGTATTATTGTACAATCCAATCATTACCTCACTGTTTTATCAATCAACATTGTTACTGTAACAAACTTTTCCTAGTAACAGCGAACTTCATTTGTTTATTTTACTGAAAATTAATTGATGTTTTTTTGTTTAAGTCCACCACTGGAAAAGCTTTTTAGAGAGAGTGAAGACAGCGCTAAAAACAACACATCTTTACAAAACAATTTTAATGTAAAAACGTGTAAAAATAATTTTGAAAAGGCTTACAATTTTGAACGGAGTAAACAGTAACTAATTATTTAATAGCAGTTAATTGCAATAGATAGATAGGTATGTTTTAGTTCCGACAATTGTCTGCTGCGGTATCAAACTGCAGCCTCAGTGGGCAAAATTTCAAATCCCTGTTATTAGGTGAGCTATGATAAAAATACCCTTATTAAATTTTAAAATTATTTAAAACTATCCGTCCACATCCTTATTCCACTACAAGGCACAGGCCTTCACGCTCGGCATAGCTGTGGGCAGATTGGGCCGAAACCCACAACTCAAATAATAATAGGTGTTAGCAACTACCATTCTAAGACAGTTTTCGGGACCGACAGCATAACGTACCCTCCAAGGCTACGAATCATCTTTCTTTTGAGACAATCAGTTGGTTTACCCACCAATGTGCTATCGGGAATAAATCGCTCAAATCGCTGTGTGTGTCTGGGGATATTTATTTATTAACTAGCTGTTAGCGGTATTACCCGCGGGGAACAAGATTATATTCTCCCGCAACAAAACATACCTTAAAGCCAATGATGTAAAAAAGTATGGATTCGTGAAAACAATGGGCTCAGCTGCTGACATTAATATAATATTTGTACTACAAAAAAGAGCTATTCGTTTTATCTACAACCTTAGACCCCGTGACTCTCTTAAGGAACTTTTTAAAGAAATAAATATAATGACTATAGCATCACAATATATATATATGAAAATTTAATTTACGTCCGTAAATACTATCATACCTTTAAAAAAAATTGTGACTCACACAATTTTAATACTAGAATAGAAAAAACTTGCTGTTCCAGACTTGAGACTACATAAGTAGGTAAATCTTTATAGGAAGATGTATAAAGTTTTTCAATAAGGTACGCAAAATTTGTCGAGTTACTTTACAATGTTTAAAGCTAGAATAAAAAACCACTTTCTAAAAAGGGTTACACTATTGACGAATATTTATGTTATAAAAATCCGTGGTTAAACTGCTCAGCTATTTCAGTGTTTATGATATATTGTTACATTAAGGAAAAAATGTTTTTTAAAAAAGGCTACACTGTTGAGTTTTTGAGTGCTTCTTTCTCAACAGGCCAAACCACTGAAGCGCTTTTTTTTTCAAAGCATCAAAACTCATAATTTTAGTTTTGTATTTTAATCGTTTTTTATTATATTTTAGTATATTTTTTGACGTTCATAAGTGCTTTTTTAAGCCTAATTTGAAATAAATGTTTTTGACTTTGACTTTGACAATCGAAAAAAGTGTTCCGAATGCAGTGACAGCACACATACACATATTTCGAATTTCAAACACATTTACCTAAACAAAAGAGTACGAACTGTACTCTCTTCGGCGGTTCGTTTTTGAGGCACGGGTGGTGTCTCTACCTTTATATATACAGAATATCATTGCTTAAAGCGCGCAGCTCACACGACGCGCGGCCGCCGCGTGGTAAAACATGGCTTTTGATTTAAAATAAAAATTATTTTTTTAATGAAAGTAGCCTTTGTTTTTCTTATTACATCAATTACTTTCCAATGAAATTCTCGACAAAATCCGTCCAGTCGTTTAGAGATTACCCGAACAAACAGAGAGAAAGACAAATTTAAAAAAAAATGGCTTATGTTTCGTATATATATTTATATGCATGAAGAAAATAATGTTTTTACAATACGACAAACAGACACTCCTATTTTATTTATACGTAATAGATTGTTGGTATAACGCAATACACATAGGTATATTCTAAAAATGCTCTCTAGTAAATTAAAAAGTAGGACCTTGACAACACGCAGTCTATAGCATTAACGTTTCACACTTAAACGTAACCTGTCTATTGCGTAAGCATCTGATATCGATTTGCTCCAACCGTCACCAACGATTTTATAAAAGGGATGTTGCTCTAATACAGGGAGTCACCGCCCTTTAATAAGTCCGTTTGATTTAAGTAACACATTGCGATTTTGTGTTTGCTAACTTATATACTTAGTAAGTAGTTATTATTTGTTACCAACAATAAATGTCATTAGATATAAATAAATTGGCTCTTTATGAATACCTATTATTAAATTAACTTCATTCTCTTATTATTAGTAAAAAGAGAGTTACAGGTAACTTATATTAATGAATAGATGCACATTTTTGTGTAAATTACATTTTTATATTAACTAATATATATGTGTGTGTGTTGGTGTGGTGATTTATTTGCGAAGGTTGCCGTTAGGGATGGAGGCGAGTTGCTCAGGATCGGAATAGTTGGAATGGAATGGTTGGCGCTCTTTGGGGAGGCCTTTATTCAGCAGTGGACGAACAATTGGCTGATTGATTGATACAATGTATTTATTAAATTTTGCCGCATATTACTAATAGCTGAAATTTAGCTTATCTAATCGCAATAGAAGACAGACGTTCTCATACCGCACGAAGTTAGCTTGGGGTAAACATAGAAAATTGTATTTCTTTTGTTAACCCGCGCGACGCATTTCAATGGACGAATGATATAAGTATAATAAGTAAACTTATATAGTATAATATGAGTTTGACACTTCATTTATTTATGGATTTAAGAAATATTAGTCCTTAACAATAAAGAAACAAATGTCTTTTTATATTTTTATTTTGTGGCATATATGTGACGCGGATAATAAGAGTCTCGTTAGAGCATAGAATTCTTGTACAATAAAGTATTTGTTACTAAAGTGTGTATTTGTTTTAATTGAAAAAAAGCAAATATATTCCACTGAAAGTAGGAATCAAAATGTAACTCTGATTTGAAATTTGTTCAAAGCTCTATAAACGACGAGCTTACACGACACGTAATTGATATATCGTCGCCAATTTCACCTTATCGTGAGTATATTGTTTCAGGCGTATACTCACTCCAGAGAGTGCCAACAAATATCACTCGCTTATTTATTTAATCTTCAACCATTAGTTATTTGTTTACTAGGGCTCTCTATAAATCAAAGTCGGTTCCACCACCCTCCATACTTTGCCCGTATTGTATACAACAATTGCTTTTCTATATGACGATCGGTTTTACATATTAATTAGAGAAGGAAATTACAGTGAAATGCCATTTGGTTGTCGACTAACCTAAATATTTGATTTAAAGATCTTATGTTTTTAGAATATGCTATGGTATGCGTATTTTTTATTATATTGCAATCACATCCGTGCTGAGGGATAACTACGAACTAATTATTTAATCACATTTTTAAGATCTTGATACATTATTAATTTAATGTAAAATAAAATTCTAACAATTGTGATTACCAAACCATCTTAACATATGATCACTTTTATA
>PQWD01007646.1:0-32834 GCA_019425675.1 Leucinodes orbonalis | reverse complement strand
TTCCATTTGGTCGCGTCGCAAATATTAGTAAATGTCTACGTCAAACCTCAGCTGCACTGAAATCCAAACCGCACGTCGATACAAAGTTGGTCGCTGGATGCGGCGACAATTTCCTCCCGTATGTTTGCCGTACATACATAATACGCGCATGCAAACGGAAACTTAACTCTTCTCGCCATACACACTGCACTCACTGTCGTCAGCTTAACCCTAGCATGGGGGCTGCGAAAGTTCGGCCTTAAAATACAGGTTTGTTGTGTATTTTGTCTTAATAAAAGAGTACGAGTGCATTTATCGGGATAATGGTGATAATTGATTATTTGCTAGAAAATTGCAATATTTTAGGTCAAATATGGCTGCATAGCATACCCGATGGACAGCCGAAGTTTTTCACCCTACGCAGATATTATTTTTGAGACATACGTTTATTTTTCGAGATAATAATCGAAAGACTAATTGGGACCATTTTCGTCCCTGAAATAGGAAATCGCCTACTGAATTATATTTATTTACTTTTTAGGCACGGGTAATAATGGCCCACGTTTCGTACAGGTTAAGGTGTTGGTAGGCGCTGCAAGTTAGTTCTCACTTAGTAACTAAATACGAGCGAATATTACGTATGTTCTCAATCGTATTACTAGACTTGACACTGTTCTAGTCTAGTTTACCTACTCTGTTGTGAGTCTATTTACTTTACAAGTTTCTATCGAACGATGAAAAGTTTGCTGTAGTTAGAGACAAGACAACTTCAGTTTATTCGTCAGTTCAAATATTATCTCTACTATAGTGTATGTATTTATATTATTCAGGATACAATGGGTCCTATCTTCATTATTTGCGTAACAGGCTAATCTAACTATTTATGGTCTCGTATTTTAATGTAATAGAACCATTTAAGTATTGATTTGTTGTGCATCAGTCTGTCCGTTATGATTTTTTATACATGTATATGTACAATGATGCAACGTAAATGTGTTCATATTTTGCAGCTATGAAAAGACAAATTTGAACATTAAAGCTTCCGCATTGGTCAACAAGAATCCACAATAATTTTCGAGATTTTTGAGGTTGTAAGTTATTTCTATAATATTCCAGCTATTTGGTATATCTAATTTGATGACAAAACACTGATATGAAACAAGATTAGATCCCCACATACCCACATGTGCTTCCCTTCATATTTGTGTTATGCAAACGCATATACATGACTAATTTGATTTCCTTTCTTTCTTCTTAGAATCAAAAACTACAAAAGAGATGATTTTTGTATTTTAATTTGGATTCAAGTTACACGGTTCGGAATGTTTTTTTAATAGATATTTATTGTGCCCGTATATTTTATTTTTAAGCACACTATTATGAATACTACCATTTATTGTTAGATTTGTTCATTGGTTGAATAATAGAAGTGAACGTCTATGCCCGAGGGTTTTTTTTCTCTTGTAGAGCAAATGTTTTTTTCCTTATATACTTTTTTTACTGAAGTTATAAATTATAATGCACTGTAATGACATTAAACTCAAAGGGTAAGTAAAAAGGGTATAGTTTTATGTTTGATACTACTAATCTATTCGTACTTTTATTTCATAGCTTTCACATGATTAATATATTAATATATATACTATGATATTTAAACTATAGCGATGACATGTATGTTTTCAGCTGCACTGTAATACTAGTACATTTTTTTTGAGAAAAGGAATTCAAATCATTGTTTTTGCGATTCATATGATTAACTTTATAGACCTGCTCATAATCTTTGTGCGCAACTGAAGTATTCCCTTTAGGGAGATATGTTCCAATTTAATTGCCGTTTTTCATATGTGGGCAGGTGAGTAGCAGACTTAATGTTAATAGGCCGGCTCTACCGGAGTATGTCTCAGAAAACCCAGCTTTGCATTGTTTTTCGACGAATCAATCAGGTTACTAGTCAGGATAACACACTTCTTCATTTAATGAGTACTGTAATTGGACAAATATATATATTAGGTCAAGGTGGCTAATTCCGTCTAGGGGTATCAACCGTCTGCTTCAAATAACTCTTGCGGAATAATCCTACGCTTTTGATACATAACGTCGGTAACACAGCATATATCGTCGATCAAATCATGTGGGGTGGATGGCATTAGTTGACATAGATATGGATAAAACGTCCTTAGAAGTTCAGTTGTGTTTGAAAAATTTTGTCGATGATAATATAATATTTTATTTATTAACACTTATTAAAAGTATTGCATACTACTCTTATCCAATGGATGCTCGATGAAAGAGAACGATCTATTATTCTAATAAAACCGTCATTCTTCTTTATTTATAGGAAAATCAATGTTTTGTCTTCCTTTGTCACGCGATTGTTATGTCTGTGACAGTGATTTGACCGTTAGGGGGATACCGCCGCATGTCACTTAATTTGGGACCACGGAGATCCCGTCGTGAAACTGACAGATTTGAGATATATGTATATGAAAATGTGAGATTTTCGGGAAGGTTATTTCGAAAATGGGATTTTGAAGACATACATATGTATATGAGAGGACATTAAAAACACGATAATTCTTAATTGTAAATCAGGTGGATCAATGATGTTCTATCTTTGAAGTTGACTATATTGACGTAGAACTGGATTTAGAGAAAGCATAATCATATGTTATATTTAGTTCAGGTAAAAATATTTAAAAAAAATAAAAAAAATACTAACTTAAAAAAAATTTTTAGCTTCTTAGTTTAAAGTCGATATATTTTTTTAAAATATTTTTATTTACAATTTTGAGTAATTCCTGGTAGAAAAAATCACTGGTATTTTTGTTCTGTTGCTCTAAGTCGATTATTAAAAGTTCAATTTCTCTGGTCTCCCTTCAGCAAACCCTTACTTCTTTATCTTGGAACCTTTGAAGTATACTCATTCCAACAAAAAAAAAATCATCAAAATCGGTTCAAAAACGACAGAGATATCCTGGAAAAAATCATAAAAAAGCACATATACGAATGGTCGAATTGAGGAACCTCCTTTTTTGAAGTCTGTTAAAAAAGGGATCCGAACATTTGAACTCAAGCAGTTCTTTTAGTACAAAATAGCGATCGAGGCGTTCCAGGTGATCTGCTACCATTTCGAATATCAGCACAGGATACAAATCCAAGCCTGCTAAGTAACAAAATTATTATTTTGCTTGGTTTAATAATATGTGATATGAAAAAAAAAAACATTTTTTCTCAAGCGTGAAGAAGTTCTTGTGGTCTTACCACGACCAAAGTTACTGAAACAAAACTGAATAAAAAAATATTATTTCGTTAGTTTACCCGAAAAATATTTTTATGTAAGAAGCGCGAAAATGAAGTCATTTATTTCTTATTGCGAATAGCACTCATTCACCATTCAAGTACCTACATCCCTTTATTATGAGAACTTAGTCGAGTCGACACACACGAATAATAGCTTAGTAATTCGTTTTTGATGTCTGTCGAGTAATATATGGAGCGCTAATCAAAATATATTGCTGCGTCCTTTATATTGTGAAGTTCATTGTGTGACTGAGCGTCACGAGTCCTCTGCCGACCTTAATGGCACTTTTTGACATTCCGACTGCGTAGTTTTGAATGAAAAAATTCACATTACCTACTTGCTTGCTGTTGCCTCTTCTTATCCGATTCTTATTTATACCTTTTTTATTCCTCTTATGATAGAATTTAATGTAAAGTCAAAACTATTCAATGATTGGCAATAGCTCAAATTTTTTTAAGCTTAATTTGATTTAAAAAGAACATATTTTTATCGGACCTACACAAGTAGTTCAATTTGTGTATAATGTACCTATGCGACACACACCGAAAGTATACTCGTAGTTACTTAGTACAAAAATAGCAAATAATACAAACACTGCAATTATACTTCGTGTTTGTTGTAAATTCTTCATTAAGTTCTCCACAAGTATGAAAGCAAGGGAACATTTACAAACTTTCCACGACAGGGAAAACTTGTTGCTGGAGATTTCTCGCTTGTTCGATATAATGAAAAAATACAGTTATGTGGGTGCCCACAGTGGTGGCGAATAAAACACCAATATGTCACCAAAGTGTAACTTTTAACTCAATTACAAGTTTAACTATAAATCAATTGGTGGCGGAAAATCTCTCGTGGAGCGGACGCACCCTTCCCCTCGTGGTTATTTTTGCGCAGACGTAACGATTGCGACGGTGGCGCCGCGCCGTGGAAACCGGAACCGTTTGACAGGCCGCTAAAATGGCCGCGTGAACACGCGATCTCACACGCTAAACCGTACGTACGTCACGCGAACTTATTATTTAACGTCGGCACACCGAACTATGTTATAGTGTTTCTTCGGTCTATACTTCGTGAACAATACGATATATAATGGCTCTCCACCTCGAGACTGCGTTGCAGCGCAAGTTGAACTTCAAGATGACCACGGTAAGTGCATGCCGCCCCGCCTTGCGCCGTATCGATCGCAGCCCGCGTGGTCTGAACATATGGTTGTGCTACGACAACGTAGCAAGTCATAACCTCGTCGGAGTGTGCCGCTAACCACTAATACACATTTCAACCACTAGAACCTGTGTTTGTAATTGTTTATAATGTAAGAAAAGCGTTTAAATGCATTGTTTCCAAGTTGGTGTAACAGGTAAATAAACACTTGTAGAGGATACGCTACGCTGAAGTTGTATAACCCGTAACGTTCGTTCAAGTATCGCGTGTAGACGTACCTACGTACACAACGGTGTTTATAAACTGAAACGAAATTACCGACGCTGTTTCAGATTACGGAAAGTTGTGGCGAACTTTTTTCGCTTTTGTAAAACAGGAATTACTTTCAGTTCGAGGATCGTGCCTGTATTATTTAATATTATTTGAGTTTATAAAATATTTTTATTTTCAAAGAGTTAAAAATCAAAATTAGGCGTCGGTTTACTTATGTACTCAAAGTGAATATTTTTATAACACGACTTTTGGTTTATTCTATTCGATTTTAAAACGCCTTTATTATTTTATTACATTATCAAACAACAATACAGTTTACTGCTGGACCAGTATCCTTATCATTGAGTGGACCAACGTAATAATACGTATTTTGGATCTATCGTAATAGTAATAATTTAATCTCTTTTATATTTAAGGTTAAGGACTAAAACATACATTAATACCACTCATTGGTGATTCAATTGATAGATATATACATAAGTTTGAACTACAAGAAGAGATATCATCCGCCGGCAAACGTCAAGCGAGAAGACTAGCCACACAAACTAAACGCCCACGGAACTTTGAAAGGTCACTGAAGTTCCGGGTGCAAATATAGTATATGAATATTACTGCTACGATTTAATCATTTCACACATGTTATCTAAGAGAAACTTAGTATGTATTGAATGAGGTAGTGTGTAGGCGTGGGTGTTTTGATCATCGACGTCTATAAAATATATTCTTTTGAGTACAGCCGTATTCTAGGTTGAAGGTTGAGAAAGTCTTAACTAGGTAAATACATTATCAACGATATTCAAGTAGTGCCATCTACCTACAATTTAATCAAGGCATTTACAATAAAATAAAACTATAAATATAAAAATAAATAAAATGAGCGTCGGTGGCTCAATGGTGTGGACTGTCACGTTCCTACCGCTGAGGTTCAAATCCCGCCACGTACCAATGTGTTTTCGAAAAATATATGTACGTTATCCGACGCTCTTACGGTGAAGGAAAACATCGTGAGGAAACCTGCGCACGCTTGCGAAGAGATTCAAAGGTTGTGCGTCAAGTCGTCCAACTCACACTGGGCCCGCGTGGACGACTAAGGCCTAATCACCCTATACGGGTAGGCTTGTACCCCTCGGTGGGGATGTTTAGTGAGCTGATGATGAAGAAAACAATAAAATTTATGAGATAACTAGAAAAGTTAACTAAGGATCCGATTTTAAAAAAGAAATAGTACTTATAATTACATTAAAACTCATTCTTTTAGCTTAAAGTAGAAACGAAATTTAATATAGGAATTTTAGTATATTATGGCTCGTGACGGATTTTCTCTGATGAATTATCAGTTCACTCGACATACAAAGCTATAATAGATGTGTACGTGTATAAACTATTATTTATAGATGCCATTACCGTCTGAGTCTAAGTTCACGAATTCGACAGTCACAGTTTGAGACTGTAAATATCGGTCCGCTTTATATTTAAGTGTGCCTCAGAGTATGGAATTTCGAAGCTGTTTGTAATTAGAACTAGTCGTGCCCATATGTTATGAACTGAAGTATATATTAGATCTTGTGGTACTGTGGTTCTTCAAAAGAGCGGAAGATTTTTAATCAATAATAACATGAGCTAAGCAGATTGTTTTATAAAGTAAGTTTTAAGTATTTTTGCTTGAAACGGACCACTTTATTAGTTGTATCGTATATTTTCAATATTTTATCGTACATTATTTCGAAACATTGTACTATGTTCCGTTAATAAGTATTTAAAGCCAAAGCCAAGGGCAAAGACAAATATACACGGAAATACAACTAAAGATTAAAAATAAATTTATATTTTTTTTACTAGGTGGTGGTACACTCGGCACTGAGGCGTCTAGGTAGGTATTACCGTAGTGCCGGATATCCTCCCGTAAAATACGAGTGTTATGCACTTTTATGTTTCGGGATGANACGGAACTTTGAAAGGTCACTGAAGTTCCGGGAAATATAGTATATGATATTACTGCTACGATTTAATCATTTCACACATGTTATCTAAGAGAAACTTAGTATGTATTGAATGAGGTAGTGTGTAGGCGTGGGTGTTTTGATCATCGACGTCTATAAAATATATTCTTTTGAGTAAGCCGTATTCTAGGTTGAAGGTTGAGAAAGTCTTAACTAGGTAAACATTATCAACGATATTCAAGTAGTGCCATCTACTAAATTTAATCAAGGCATTTACATAATAATAAAACTATAAATAAAAATAAATAAAATGAGCGTCGGTGGCTCAATGGTGTGGACTGTCACGTTCCTGCTGAGGTTCAAATCCCGCCACGTACCATGTGTTTTCGAAAATATATGTACGTTAATCCGACGCTCTTACGGTGAAGGAAAACATCGTGAGGAAACCTGCGCACGCTTGCAAGAGATTCAAAGGTTGTGCGTCAAGTCGTCCAACCCGCACTGGGCCCGCGTGGACGACTAAGGCCTAATCACCCTATACGGGTAGGCTTGTACCCCTCGTGGGGATGTTTAATGAGTGATGATGAAGAAAAATAAATTTATGAGATAACTAGAAAAGTTAACTAAGGATCCGATTTTAAAAAGAAATAGTACTTATAATTATTAAAATCATTCTTTAGCTTAAAGTAGAAACGAATTTAATATAGGAATTTTAGTATATTATGGCTCGTGACGGATTTTCTCTGATGAATTATCAGTTCACTCGACATACAAGCTATAATAGATGTGTACGTGTATAAACTATTATTTATAGATGCCATTACCGTCTGAGTCTAAGTTCACGAATTCGACAGTCACAGTTTGAGACTGTAAATATCGGTCCGCTTTATATTTAAGTTGTGCCTCAGAGTATGGAATTTCGAAGCTGTTTGTAATTAGAACTAGTCGTGCCCATAGTTATGAATCTGAAGTATATATTAGATCTTGTGTACTGTGGTTCTTCAAAAGAGCGGAAGATTTTTAATCAATATAACATGAGCTAAGCAGATTGTTTTGTATAAAGTAAGTTTTAAGTTTTTTGCTGAAACGGACCACTTTATTAGTTGTATCGTATATTTAATATTATCGTATCGTATTTCGAAACATTGTACTATGTTCGTTAAGTATTTATAAGCCAAAGCCAAGGGCAAAGACAAATATACAGGAAATACAACTAAAGATTAAAATAAATTTATATTTTTTTACTAGGTGGTGTACACTCGGCACTGAGTCGTCTAGGTAGGTATTACCGTAGTGCCGGATATCCTCCGTAAATACGAGTGTTATGCACTTTTTGTTTCGGATGAGGACACCGAGCTAGTAAATTACCGGTTATAAGAGACCGTTTCGCTTTCTATTTTTTAAAGGTTTCCAACGCCTTTGTTTGATCTGTTGGCATACTGAGCATCCCACCATAGATATGATTAGTTTTGCCCAAATGTAGAACAAGACGAGACTTAGCCAGTCTTGGTCTTGGTCAATCTACCTGGTCTTGTCTTGGTCTTGCGCTCCAGTCTTGGTCTTGGTCTTGCAGCAAGAGTCTTGCAAGTCTTGCAGTTACCTATTAGTCTATACTATTTATTAAAGTTTATTTTTAATCTTAGAAAACGTATTAGAATTGGAATTGTGAGCTTGAATTAACATAGCCATAGTAAAGATCAAGCAGTTTAATAATTATGAAGATTTGATAAGAATTTGAAAAATCATGACCTATATGTCGTTTTATGGAAGTAATGTTTTAATAATAATATCTTATAATTAAGAACAGTTACTTCCACATTCCAATTTGTTTTTTTACATGTCTTAGCAAATAAGCTTACATTTGCTAAAATATGTAATAAACAAATTAATTAAAAAATGACTATATTTTAAAGAACAATATATGTCTAAAAGCATTGAACCCTCAACTTAGAAATTTAATAAAAATTTTACGATATTATCATTTATTTCAATAAAAAATAAATACAACACAAATACACTAACAGTACACAACAGCTTTATCATTAGGTTTGTACTTTATATCAATTCTTTTGACCAAGAATTAAATACAAAGTAACCATCTGGCTGACCTACTTAATATTTCTATATTCTTGTAATTACTGATGCTTTAGAAAATAAACTTCAGCAGGTACTGAAGTTGCAGGTATTAGAGAAAATCACGGGCATCTCGATAAAGTCGGATACTCTGTCTCATGCGTCTTCACCAATCTAAAATGTCTTTCGAGCTGGCAGTTCTTGGTTTTCTAGGTACTCCTCAACTCTTCTATCACTAAGCCTTGAAAACAAGATCCAGATGACGTCGAGGGACATTCATAGAGTTTATCAAAGTCTATTACGTCTTCATCTTCATCACATACTTTATTTTCTTTTTTTGGTAATTCCAGAGATTTGTTCAGTGAGTGTAGACTTTTATATTTTCATAAAGTTCATTGAACTTGCGCAGACTTTCTGTTTTAAGTTGCTTCCCCACATTGTCAGGTCAAAAGTCTGAGCCTTATGCCTTGGGTCTAAAATTAAAGAAGTACAATAAATCCAGTTGCTCTTCTTATAATGTTTAAGCATTTGTCTTGGGCTGCTTGGAAATAGAATGAGCCTTTCATCCACTTCAGATCGATTAGGTTTCTCATCTAACTGTTTTACCATGGATTCAATTTTATCTAGCAAGAGACTGAATGATACAATGACTAGCGGTTATGTAACATATTTGTCTCCACCAAGTTTTGTACTTAAAAGTTTATTAGAAATTTATGTAATTTTTCGAGTACCTGCCATTCACTAGCTGTGATTGAAAATCATTCAATTCGGTGACAGAACTGCACAATATGTTAATTCCCGCTCTCACAAACCAAACAATCCATCATATCATGTGTGGAATTCCATCTCGTTGGACAGTCAAGAATGGCATTTAGATTTGATGGCACGCCAGAAGCCGCCGGCGCGTGTATCATAACCATGTACTTCCGAAAAGCGGCAAATTTCTTTGAGAAGTAAGTACAAAACCTTTGATGCCGCATTATCAAAGTGCCGATGATCAAAACATAACTATGCATGCACTCAGTTTGATTTTAATGGATATTTTTTTATTCGCTATGTAGGTATGTTTATGGTATTAGTCGTAATGCGCATAGGTCCAGTTTTTCATATTCTTTGATACAATTTTTTGCGTCTCATAGAATTCCTAAGCGTACCTATACACCGAACTGTTACACCTAACTCTGAAATAGCGCTAAGTCCTAGCTGCAAGACGCAAGAGTCTTGCAGGCTATGTCTTGTTCTTTCTCAAGTCTTGCACGGTTAGTCTTGGTCTTGGTCTTGCTAAAAATACGCGGTCTTGTTCTTGGTTTTGGTCCTGCAAAATCGCAAGAACAAGACCAAGACTGCAAGACCAAGACTGAATTTGGGCAACACTAGGTATGATATACGATTTACATAAAAGTGACATAAATTTATTGCAAAGTATTGAAGCGAATTAAACATGAACTATTCAGTGAAGCCGTGGAAGATTTAAGACAGCGTTGTTTTAACTGCGTAAATTTTTGTATATGAAGGTTGTTACATTATTGATACACCCATACAATTATTTTCTTTTGGACTTCATTAATGAAAATGATAGTTCATAAAAGCTGATGCTACTGTATTTCAATTCGTGTCCCATTCGGGTAGGGATTTAAGTAAAACGATAATCTTTTCTAATAGGATATAACTGTTCGTTAGGGCTTTACGCGGCGTAAACGCATTACATTTTATTGCCTATCTGCGAATCCTGTTTCAGCCCTCTGTAAAGGTGGGTATCCATGTGAATCCAAATGGAAGGGTCGGTACAGTCCTTGTATTAAATGACGCCTGTCCTCGCTTGTTTCCTTCGAGAGAAATGTTTGTGTTGTTAATCTAGAATACATTGTTGGGCCTTTGTGTACAAAGCCTAATGTTGCATACGAATATTAAAGATATTGCATCAGTATAGTTTTTGCAATGGAAATTGCATGGGAAATTAATAGTATGGAATCATAATACGTTATGTGTTCTGGCAAATATAACTGAATTGTTAATTTTAAGCTTTGATTCATTTTGATCTTGCGAATTAATACGGACGGAGTAATATTGCTTTTCAGAAAATCAGATGATCCAGCATAGAATGTCTTAATCAAAATGGGACCTAAACGCCCAGCTCTTGACCATGGTGGCAGTTAAATTAAGACAATATAATGAACGTGTAGTGTTCGTGCACAAATAATTTTATAAAGACAAATATAAGTTGACTTCTTAATGAAACTAGGTTTGAACTAAGTACTTCACAGATATTTCTTGAAAGATAGGCATGTCCTCAGCAGAGTATCAACTCAACAATCCACTTACTAGAGTGTAATGAGACTTCATATAGGGATAGAACATTCAGGAGAAAACGAGTAGCAGGGCTGTTACATTAAAACAAACCTTGTTGTAAGTTTAGTAATGCAATGTCTATCTAGACTGCCAAGCGAGGTGTTTATAGTAAAACTCAGTATCGTGGAATAAGCCTAAAGAATATAATAATGTTTGATTCAGCAGCAGCTAGCAGCGTTATTTTAATATTGGTATAGTTACACAGAACAATATTGGTAATTTTAAACACTTAGTATTCACATATCGTATCCAAGTTCCAGAGTATTGAGGGAGCCCGCAGACATAAATTGTTAAGCATTTTTTTCCAATCGCATGCCTTAACAATAGAAAGCTACACACATAAATCACCGGTACCTTTTCCTTATGAAATGTTGCTTGGGGATTGAAAAGATTTCCTTTCATAACATTTGTTCGTACGCCCACGCAACTTCCACAACTTTTGAATACCGCCGGAAGGCATTTTTGTTTTGCTTGTCAATGACTGGAAATATTTTCTTAGTATACTTTTATGTTACAACTTCGTTAAACGGTGACGTAATGTGATATAAAGTTATCACAATGGCAAATTATTTGAGAACCCCCAGGCATTCGAACCTATGACTTCAAAATGAGAAACGATCTAAATTTAGCTCAGACTAATAGCCAATACAAGAGGATTTTTGCTTTAGGTACTTATTAGTTATTTATACAAACCTGATTGCTTAAGATCTTAAATAGTCTCAACCATTCTGTCTTTATACCTCAAGCCTTTGCAGTATTAATGCCATTGTCAGCACAGTTAGCTTTGTTTTGCTATAATTGAAACGACTTTTCATTACCGTCATTTGAAACACAAATAAATTTCTCAAAGTAGCGCATTAATAATTGACGATGTTCCTAAAGTCGAGTTACAGAAAGAGAATTCGGCGCCCATGTAAATCAATGGAATCTGTGATTTTAAGAGCAGTGAGCATCGTATGGGCCACGACGGAAGCCGATTAGTTCCTCAGCGCCTCTCCACAGTACTTAGCCTCTTGTTTGTTGTTCTTAATGAGCACAGCCAGCCAACTTCGGCTGTCCTTGCCTCAATTAAGACTGGAAACATGACTGGAGTGTTGTCGAAACCGTTTGCTGGAACGCTTTGAGGCCTTTAACTTTGTACTGTTTCAAGATACAGATTCTGTTAACATTGTTTTACAGATTTAAGTGTTCGAAGTTTGATACGGACATTTTTTTTTTACATAATATTTTAAACTTCTGCTTAAATCTTAAAAGGTATAAGTATGTCCTTAAATTGATCGGACGTTTAATACATTCAAATCGTATTATAGTAATATAAGTAATACACCACATAAAGCCCATATGTTTCTTTATATGTGAAAATAAATAAAGACATACCAAAATATAAAGTAGGTCAGTTTTAATTTGATAACTAAAATATACCATTTCACTTGGGAACACTTAAATTGCCGCTTATAGTAGTTTTAGAGAAAAATATCACACAGACAGTTTTCCCATTTCACCAGTTTTGAGATATTCTGTAATTAATCCTATACAAATATAATATTTTGCGTCCTACCCGTGCTAACATACGCAGCTGAGACATGGACACTGACTGCGGGATTGGTTCACAAGTTCAAAGTCACTTAACGCGCAATGGAGCGAGCTATACTTGGGGTCTCTCTAAGGGATAAGATCAGAAATGACTTAATCCGTAAAATAACTAAAGTTACTGACATAGCCCGCCGGATCAGCAAGTTGAAGTGGCAATGCGCTGGTCACGTATGTCGCAGAACCAATGGCAGTTGGAGCAGACGAGTTCTGGAGTGAAGACCGCGTCTTGGCAAGCGTAGTGTAGGACGCTGTCCTGCCCGATGGACCGGGATATCTGGCGCAAAATGGGGGACCTATGTCCAGCAGTGGACTGCGATAGGTTGAAGAGAGATATAATATTAAGTAATTCCTTAGTATCAAAATAACCACTTTATATTTCGATTCACGTACGTACTCAGTCGGCATCGGCACCTACAATTTGTAATCACTGACATTTATATTATGCACAAGTAAAATTGTGTCGTAACATGCAACGCTCATAGTGTTTAATCTTAAATAGTCGACGCGGTTTGATAGGCAATACAGTCACATGTAGGTATAAATATCTAGATATAGGATGACGAAGGCGCTGCGACTCTTGGCATTACCCGCACCTGTGATTGTGCCTGCAGCTATGCACTACACAAGTTTGACATCATAAGTTAGAGCTGCTGGAATTTAGAGGTTTTATTTTGGAACAATATATTGTTGGCGTAGTCCCGTAGTCAGCCTCTTTGAAATATCGTAGAAAGTTTTGTTTTTCGGTTACCTTTGCTGTGAGGGTTGTTACCCTGGCATAATGTGCTGAGTTTGAAGTATTTTTTATGACATAAGTTAGGAAAAATAATGGTGGGCTACAAAACTAGGTGATCTGTGCCGTTAATCCTTGTGAATCTTTATGCATAGTGTAGTTACGTTTTAGTAACCTGGAATTACACTATTTGCTTAGACCCTCTTTTTAAAACACAAATAAAAAATGAATAAATACTTAATTAATCATACTAGTAATTAAATGAATAATATATTAGTAATATAGTATAGATTGAGACACCGCACGGGAACATTTTGCCTGTAAATGTTTCAGAACAACCTGCGGATACAGCTAACCTTTGACTTTTTTAATTTCCCCCCCCCCCCCGCAACAATATTTCCGTATAACTTTAATAATTTGTTATACCCTACATACCGAAATACAGGTATATTTTTCAATTAAACATAGGATGGTGCGTTGGCAAGAGAACTAAAGAGATAGAGACGCCTACGTTGATGTGTTTATGATAAGTTTTCGTTAAACTTAGAAATGAATAAACATAGTTATTTACCACCAACAGACAAAATGGTGATTTGTTTTGCTAATTATTATAAATTGGTATGTGCTTACTCATTTCAGTTAATGCTGCAATTCAGGCCTGCGAGCCTAGAAAAAATAGAAAGCAGAATCTGAGGAAATAAAACAACTTGGAATCTAAATTAGAACAAAATTTGATTACAAAAATCACAATACTTATTTACAATACTAAAAATAATAAAGCTGTGCTATGCGGGACGGCCTATGACCTGCAGTGGCACGTTATAAGCGAATGATAATAGTGATTAAGTAATCATTATTTGTATATCACCGCCATTTTAAAAAGCGTCTCCACGAAGATATAATATTCCACATATTATGTAAGTATATTAGTTAAATTAATCAATTGCTCAATATTTCGAAAGCCATTTTGATAGCTTGGTAGTAATTGAATGTCTGTATGGTGCATCGCATGTTTGAGTTACAGTTACAATTTAGACAGTTTTTTAACTTTTCGGTGATAGTTTACATAGTAATATCTTTGGTTGGTATTTATTTTGAGTGACTGGAAGCTAAGCAGCATAGGTAAATTATAGAATAGCTGCACTATTGCATCCGGTTTATACCTGTTCCTAAAGTCAATAATATGTTCATGTAAATCTGGTCATTTTGTACAATATAAATTAGAAGGCCAATACGTTGTTGATTAATGTTATTAACATTACATACTTAACATAGCATATTTATTTTAGCTTTATTTTTTCCTGGCTGATATAATTCGTTGAGAATTATATTAGCCCGGAAAAAAAATATTACTAGCGTTCTATATTCAAATTGTGTCAAACTTATTGCCAGGAAAAAACATACACACATAGCATCATGACTTATTCGAATTTTAAGATTAGGCACACACTGTCGAGGTCTTTGCACCTTTCCAGTAGTTGAGGCGCGCCCATAACGGCACATTCCGTTCATAGCATCGCATCTTCGTACGGGTGTCTGTAGGCAAAAAATGGAAAACCACCGGTCGAGCTCAATGTACTCTTGAGTAAGCACGTAATTATAAAATAAACAAGCAAAACAATGCACGTATGATACTGCAATCTTGGTATTGAAATTGTTTGCTCTTAACATTTTATTTATTTTTAGCAAAAAATCTATTAAAAAAAAATCATTTACGTCAGCTATCGGAAAGCTTTTAAAGGCGATGCTATTTACTTAAAGACATACGTGAAGCAGATTGTATTGTATAATGAAGTCGGTTAAATACAAACTTACTGTGTTCCGGTCTAGTGCAAGTCTGACTCGTGTTCAAAAGGTTCCATAACAAATCTATTAAAAAAAAACTGCTTGAGATCTTACTTAAAAGTGTATTTTCCATTTAAGTTTGACATATTATGTCGGCAACAGAAATACATCTAAGAAAACCCTTTTTGCGTGGACCTAAAAAAGTGTCTATTCACTCTGTTTCACTTCCTTTTAAAAACTATTATAATCCTATTCGTAAAAACATACGCAGGTTAACTATAATAATAATTTTACTCGTTTACCAATTTAGTAAAGTATTGTATTTACTAATAAACAGAATATTTATAGGAACATGCTCGATCTTGTGTAGAGGCTAGTGTATTATATTTACGATACGCGATATGGACAATAGAATGCTTAGCAAATATCAAAATGTTTATCCATGGGAAAAGTGATTCAAAAATACTTTTTTGCGTCCCTTAGTTTTCCGAAAGACACGTTAAGCCGCCGTTGGTCTCGTTTACTTTCATAGGATTATAGCCTTTAACATAACTAAAGCCAGTTCTGCCCACGTGGGCTATGGCTCTATCTCCCAATTTTAAAACTCGTATGAACGATAAATGGCAGAGAAATAGTTGATGATAGAAAATAGTAGACTGTTTAAAAGTTATAATTATTTTAGTCGCAATCCAAAATAGTGTACTTTACACTTTACGAACTTATTAAATAACTGCAAAATTTCTTAATTAATTTTCAATTTCAATAGAATTGATTACAACTACCGATATCCAATATCCATTAGTGTATATAGGCTGATTTGTATATATATTTTCAAAGCATGGGGGCTTAGGTGGTACACTGCGTGTTCGTGGAAAATCCGCCCTCGGGTCATTTATCATAGATTTTTAAAATTTTACCTTGATAAGTACGCGTGTATATGTTTTGCTAATAAAACTTAAAGTAAACATAAAGACTGATAGCTCGTTAATAGCTCGTCCAGCAATCAAATTGGTGTAAGGAGGGGCATGACAATCGTCCGGACCCCTGCTGTCAATTGCTATTGACTTAGATTAATTGATGATATATATCTGCATAATACGTAGTTGCTAGACAATATCAGACATTAAAATCAAGGACCCGATGGTATTTAGGTAAATGCGTGAAGGAGTCTGAATGAGATAAGGTATGTATATACGTATAATACGTAGGTTAATACAGAGTTTAGGCGCAAATAACGATACCTGTGACCAATAATTTTGAGTTTATTAAAGATTTAAAACGTTATTTTAACCCCTATGTGAGCGACAGGTACCTTTAACATTTTGAAATTAAAGAAAAGTATGTTTCACAGCTCCTATTTGTACATTATTTTTTATGTTTCGACTCAGTCAACTTTTTACAATGTTTTGTGGTATTATCCTCACATCGGAACTTTCATTTATTGAATTTACATACGAGTTTTGGTTTTGTTTTATTTAGTCTTAAACTTATTTCTATATAGAATACTGAAAATAATGGGATTTTGTGACATTTCATGCACATACAGTCATCTTATATAGAAAATACGAGTACCACGGTAATCGTCTTAGCGGCTATGCGATATTGAGAGCTCAACAGTGCACATAAGCTTAAGAGTCTTTCAGGTAGGAGTAAGAAAACTTATTATTACGGCTATAATGGCAAACTTTTTCCTTTAGCTCTAGGGTCAATAACGTCTAGTAAATATTAAAAATAATAACCCGTACTCCAGACACCTATGACAGACAGACTCCTATGACTATTTCATTCAGTATTTGATATTGGTGTAATGGTTGAGACGTCGGCTTTTACACCAAAGGTTCGTTCCCTGGGCAGTACACACATTTGTTTGCATAAACATGTATTATTATGTATAATTATAAAAAATATGTATAATAAGTTCATCAGTTGCTTAGTATTCATATACCAGGCTTATGCTTATTTTAGGGCTAGATCACGCTGTGTGAATGTTAGTGGATATTTGTTTATTCTTTTATGGCGGATAGACAACTTTATACTCAATATACTGATATTTAAGGATGCAGATTCTTTATGTAAACTATACATTAATAGACTGAGAGCCATCTGCGCTCGCCAATTCGAAAAATAGCGGGTTCATACTTTTGCAAACAAAATAATTTTGAGTGTAATATAAAAGAGAGAGAATAGGTCTACATTGTTCGGAAAAAGTCACCAAGGAAAATTCAGAAAAACTGTTTTTCATATTCTGCATTATCGTTAAATGTTCAAAAACGGATTAAATGCCGTGAAAGCATCTACCAAACGAAGGGTTCGTGATTGCAAAGCAATAAAGCAAACATGATTTTCGTTTCCCATTCAAACGGAAAGTTCAAACAACTCTGTTTGTATGAGCTCCCTTATGGTATTTACTCTCATAAAAGCGCCACTACGATATAAGAATGGTGCAAATGTGTGGATCGAAAAATATTACTTATAGGCAAGCAAACATAGTGGAATTATGTTAACTTCCCCTATATTTTATTGAGCTTTTCTGTTTAATTCATGTCTGTTTTCAGTTTTACTAGTTAGTTGCACTTAGAAATGCAATTTGAAGTGAGTTTCGTATTTTTTATTTTTGTCCCGGCATGACAGTTATGCCACTCGTATTATTTTATCTGTGTACACCAACCCTATTCTAAAAATCTTGCTTAAATCCAATAATGACCAAAATTAAAGTGCTCATTACTTAAAAATATCTTTAAGGCCATGGCAAAATAGTTGAAGGTTGGTATACTTATGAAATAACTGGGTACTGTGACTTATCTATAGCCATCCCAAACTAGCACTGTGGTCCCGGGGAGAATCGCTAGTGTTAATATGGACGACCGTTGTCAGTTAACCTTAGTCAATACCAATTTTAAAAATATAGGTAAGCGTTTGACGACGTTTTTCCATTAACAAAGCTCAATTATGTCTAAGATGACATACGCTCAGAAAAAAATAACACACCATTGATTTGTAAACCATACTTTTTTAGTAAAACTCTGAAAATGAAGTTCATAGTTTTGATGTGCGAAAAAGTATAATGCTGGTATCCACCGGCAGCATAATCATCAACGTTTCTATTTCCCACTGCAGCGCATAGGCCTTTCCACACAGCTTGAGTAAGTGCATTTCCGTGTACTACACTCTTGAAATATCCTGTTGAAGGCCTATTATTAAACAACTTTATTGAGAATTGAGATGCTACAAAGTTGCAAATTTTGCAGACGAAAAGTATTCGGTATCAAGTAAAAATATCGTAGCCTGTTGAAAACGCATTTCATGGCCCTCTGGTATTGCAAATGTACATGGGCAGCGATATCATTTACCATCAGATGAGCCGTTTGCTCCTATGCCTGCGCATTCATAAAAAAATCGTCAGAAATCTTAGTGGACGCGAATGCCTCTGTTTTAGCCGATCTAACTATGAACTCAATATTCCATACAATATGGAGTTGTAAAATCCAGATATTTTTACTTTTTGAACAACATATAAATAATTTGAATACTGTATGTACACAATCTAAACAATTATAATATTATGCCTATGGCAGTACAGATTAATACAGACACTATCTATATTTAGATGTAAGGACATCGGTCTCGCCGCCCCAGGAGAAATTCAAAGAGCGTCTTTGCAAACATTCGTTTCGATGAAGTAGATGCTTTTTGTTTATTTGGCATGTTTACATTCCGTGTCGTACTTTCTGATGCCAGAAAAATTGCATTTCATATCTTTTAGATTTTTATTGACATTTTAAAATATATATTCGTAAGTTAGGGTCGTATTTAAATTGTAAAGAGGAGACATCTCTTAACTTGTCTGATCAGATTTATTGGATTTTAAACAACCATAAAAGGTGCTTATATACTTAACACTATGTATACAACCAGTAAAATTTTCAGGAAAGAACAAAGTATGTTTTTTATACTCTTGAAAAACTCGATACTATTTTTAGATTTTGCGATTCAGACACATTGCATTTATCTGTAAAATTACTATGAAACTCGTATTTATTAAGATAATTTACTAATATTAATTTATTTATCCCGGCGTTTTGCCGATAACTATTATCACAATAACCATGTTTAAATCCGTAAAATAATTTCTATACAATACATAAAACTTATGATGCAGTATCAATTATAAAACTTTAATACAAATAAATGTCAGCAAAAGAAACAATTAAACTGAATATAGGATACAATAGAGTATTTACGGAGATCTCGTTAGTTAAACATCGCCGTAGGCACGCCTCCCCCAGACCACAGAGTAAACAAATGCAATAACCACACTGAAAATTTACAAACTAGAAGAAGTCTGTGTTATGACAAGCAAGGTGCACCTGCTCTTGCCTTGTATATGAAGCCAATGTTAGTATTTATTTGTGTACATAAGTCCGATTTAAAACTTACAATTGTCAGTGCTAATATTGAAACAGTTGAGCATGTAGTTCTGAAAGTCAATAAACAATGTAACCAAACGTAATCCATTATATTTATGGATCTGTATCTGCATACAGACCCGCAAGAAAGAAAAATGATGTGTCTTTTATTTAAATATTATATACTTGTTTGCACTATAACAAAAAATGTACCTATTATAATAAACATTCAGTACAATGGGCAATCACGTGGGCCCAGTGCGAAATGACCAACTTCACGCACTACCTTTGAATCTCTTCGTAGGCGTGGAGGTTTCCTCACGATGTTTTCCTTCACCATAAGAACGTTGAATAAGGTTTATAAATACATTATCTCTTTTATCTGAGTGGCAATTTTGCGTATAATTTATGTAGATATGCATTATTTATAAATGAGTGTTGTTGAGATAAATCATATTTTTTAATATTTAAGGAGATTCCTAATATAATCTACCACGCCAATAATTTTAGCTTATTTAACAGCAAAAATCTAGTGTTGCATTCGAATGCTGATATATTTATACTGTGGTAAACCCGGCCCTGGCGCGCGCCCACGCATCGCAAAGGTTAAGGGCGAACTATTGTCGATGCGGCTGCATTCTCTCGAGTTCAATTGTGAATCTCACCCGCTCCGTATTGCATTAAATTAAACTTCCTACCAACTCTTCTATAGAAAATTAAAAAGCGCCCGTATATAAGTTTGGGTTTTAAAACACTGCTATGTAGCGTGAACTATTTTCAGTTTGAATAATGTGTTTTCTTTTCAATCCAATGCAGCGATGTTCTGAATAAGTTGGATGAGAGTTTATGACTAGTTTATTGATGAATTATAACTCACAGCATACATAAAGCGAGGCTAACGTAGCCTAGAAATCAAAGATTTTACCTTAACAGTAATACGTTTAATGCAGCGGGACAGGGGAATATTATTTATATCACATCCTCTTCCGAAAGAAATTTTCGATATGATAAGTTTTTTATTAATTTTGATTTTTAAATTTTCTTCGATTGTTGAGTGTCAGTAGTTACTAATTTATCAGCTCTCACAACCTAATTACCTACATAATTATGTCAGTTTATATTTGTGGGTTACATATTGACCTTTTTTTTACAAAAATTCGCATAGGTACTAATATACAATCGATTGTTGTTGTACATACATAAATTCAAGAATAAATCGTATGATATTCGTAGTTCAAGAAATAAACAAGTGTCTCGCGATAAAATTACTTCTGAAGATAATAATAGAAATAGCTGTCACTTGTGACCATTTATCTACGCGTCTTCTGTGTTTATGTAAACAAAGACCCTTTTCATTAACCATGAATTCTTTAAGCATTATAATAATTGATTATTGTATTTTGCGAAGCGTATAAAACATTTTGATAAATACCCATCCTTTGTACCTATTGCACTATAAAGAAAGAAAGAAAGAAAGAAAAAACCATTTATTGGCCACAAGGAACACAATTAATAAAATATAAATAAGAAAAACATACAAAATAACATAAAACAGATCCCAGTGGCCAATCAGGTACAAGCCTCAGCAAACGCTGCAGTAGTTTGACCCACTGCAGCACTGATATTCTGGCTGTATATAACTGCACTTCTATACCTTATGAGACCTAGAACTCCCCCAATGCATGATGATATTTAATCCATACGAGAACCTCAATGAGAAATAAAAAAATTGTAACGAATGTTAGGGCCAACTTATTTCCCCCGTCATAGTTTTTAGTATATCTGTATGATTCTAAGAAGTTATAATATCTTCTTCTGTCTGAAATGTGAAATCGACAATGTAATTGAAGCGGCGATACCAGTGTTTGAAAGCTGATGTCCTTATCTCATTGCAGGCAGATTTGTTTCAGTGTTGAAAGGTTGGAGTTTTTAATATCCGTAATACTTATACAATTTTCGGAATCCAACACAGAATTACGGTTGTAACATCGCTAGTTATTAATACGCGTAGGTTGTTGCGTGCGACAGTGCGGTCGGGCTGAATCACGTGCCATTAATCCGTGGATTTAATCGAATTAACCGTAATGTAAATGTGCAAATTGTTGCAGAACAATGACAATGGCAGGGGCACGACGCGAATACCGAAACCCGATGACCGCAGCGTTCGGCAATGTGTGTATCTAAGTAAATCCAAACAATGTGCGATAATATTGGATGTTAGAGCTGGATTTGGCGGTTTGCCGTGGTTAAGCGGGATTCTTTGTTGCACTTGCTATGTTAAGAGAAATAAAAGCAAACCTTAAAATGGACCTCGTACATTTGCAATGTCATAGAAAATGTTTAACATAATATTTCAACTCTATAATTTTCTTCAAAGTTATCTATTTTATAGAGTTGATTATAACGATAATTACTTTCTACTAGAACTAGTTATACGCATTACTACTACCATTTATACCCAGGAAACAAGGCACAATAGAAACCTATTGCATCTATTACATATATTTACTGCGGGGCAAAATTGGTTAAGGAAAAGCTTAAAAGGAGGTTAGTAAGGTTCAACAGTATTATTATTATTAAAAAAATAATGTTCAGCATTTAAAACAGCTGGTATAGGCGTTTGTATCATATTCGAGGGCTTTCTTGTACTTAGTATTACATAGACCTGAATCATGTGATCTCATCATCTCATCATCATCTGGTCGGAGCATGAATTTCAATACGCAAAACCTCAAACTAAGTATAGACTCCATATAGTACAGAATTCGTTAACTTATATTTTAGAGAAGAAAGCAATGACTAAAAAGCGTGTCAGTATTATGCGCACTAAGCGATGAGCGACTTCGTCCTCCATTTCACGTAGGTATGGTTCACTATTTTAGCTATAGGTAATATCTTACACATAGTATATAAAAATATACTGTTGTGGGATTTTTGTAGAAATATTTTAGATAAATATCTTTATCATACATTTTATACCTGTACGCCAGAATACCTTGCAGATGGTTGGCTTTTGTTTTACTTAACACTTAAGACCATATTTTGGCCAATTCACACAATACCTTTAAAAATTTTATACTATGTGATATTATAATGCATAAGCTATATTACTGTAAAGTTAAATTAAAATCCATGCAGTTAGTAGTGTTTGCGTGAAAGAGTAACAAACATCCATCCATACAGACTTTCACTTAGGATTTGATTTTTAAATACGAATAAATTTGCAATGACAGGATTGCAAACTAAATTACGAGGTTTCCCATTCTATATATATATATACGAAGCACATTCTATTAATGCCATTTTATTTTACCTATTGTCATTCGTGCCTATTGTGTTATGTTATAATAGAATGAATGAATTATCTGAATTTGAGATCAAATTATTATTATTCATGAAAACCCTGTCTGTCTTCACGTTAGCAGTTTTCCTCGTTCCTTCATTTTATTATAATGTTGAATGTGAATCTGGAGTTTTGTACACAATGCGTATTTTTTGTGCAGATACTTTTGTAGGTACAAAATAATGGCATATAAAAGAATAACTTTTTCATTAAATTTATAAAAAACAAATAACAAAAATATGTTTATTTTGTGATTGCTGATAGCCGCTGCCTTAACTAAAGCAATTTTAGAAATTTACACTATATACAATATGTTTTGCATCATACTCATCCGTCCATCGTCTCACTACAGCGACTGACCTTCCCACAAATCATAACTATGGGAAATTAGGGCCGTTACCCACCACGCGGATTGCAGATTGTTGGATATATACGACTTCCATCTTTAAATAGTAGTTGGGAAAGACTGCTTACCGTGCCCCCCGAAGCTCGTAGGGACTTGAGATAATTTAAAAAAAAGTATTATACACAGACCATTAATTGGATAAGCATAAACAATCACTTTTTCACGGTTTATCAAGCCTTAATCAAGATCTTCGACATAGGATCATAAATATTTGAAAAATTATACGTATCTGCTCAGGTATCAAATCAATAAAATTTTAATATCGCAAATGAAATCTCTGTGGTTATAATAGTGGTCGGAAAATAAATGAGAAAAAAGTGCTTAGGCCCCGATCTTCCTACAGAGCAATCAATGCTCCCTCGCCATTGCTTTGTAGTTGAATAAAAAGTCGCTTGGTAAAATGCCAGCGAGATGAAAAGAATAGCTGGTTCACTGTACTGAAATATTATGAAAGCTACGCATTCGCCTTGTAAGTTGGTGTTACAAGTGTAACATTTATTTTTTCCAATTACTTTGGGCATCGTCGTAGCACAGCGGTGTCTTAGTAACATTTTTATTGTATTATAATTTGATTTGTGTTATGATGCTTAAAATATATTTTTTCTTCATATTTACGTGTACAGTTTCTAATAGTATTGGTTTATACTCGTCATTTGTAACAAATACCAAATGTAATAATGTTTGTACATAGCTGGAAAAATAGACTAAGATTTTTCTATTAATGGTATTAACTTAGGCGATTCTTTGCGTGCCGGACGAACTTTTAGTTTTTTTATTATACCAAGGACCTTGTCAGAACAAGGTATTTTCAAATTACCCGAATCCTAGGACTTAACAAAATAATACAATCAGAAACACACAGTACAACGTCGGCATCAGAAAAAACCTAAAGATATGATGAGACCTAGAGATATGTGAAATACAATTGATTGGAAAATAAATAATCTTATGTTGGTATTTGTTTTAGATAAGAACATTTATTTGAACGCATATCTTTACAAAGTGGTATTTGATCGCATGTCTTTACATGAGTTCAATATATCACTTTGCCTCTTCAATAAATGCAAATTATAGAAAATTCGATTACACTCTGGAGCATTAGTTATTTATATCAGTGATAAATATTGCTATCATAAATTTCTTCATTAATTTCGTTCAATTGTTTGGCTGCAGCGAAATAATAAAAATGGAATAGGCACTTAAAGAAACTGGAAGTTTTACGAAAATAACTCATACTTTTCGTGTGAACTGGAGTGTTTTCGTTCTCAATAAGTGCTGATATATAACTTTTGTTTTTAGGTGTTTTGTGTATTATAGTCACTGTGTTTTTGAATAAAATAACAGCTAAGATAATACCTACATTTGATTCATGTATATAAGAAGGTACAAACATTAATGCCACGATATTTTTTATGGGCTGATGTTTTTTTAATGTAATTGTTTTTGTATTCGGTATTGAAGGGGTGTAAGGGATAAAGTTTAAGGAATTGAGATCTAGACCTTTTGGGATTCAAGCAATCATCACTGACCCGTGGTACATTCTGTCAAACTATGGACAAGGCTCGGGCACTGGAGTGCTTGTTTAATCTTTCATATTAAAATATGTATACTGCGACAAAATTAAACTGGTTTACTGGTGGGGAAAACCATGTATCAAAAATATAAACATATTTTAGAGCAAAACAAAAAAATATAATTAAAATAAAGGACCGCAGCCATATGTGAGCAATTAGTTAAGAGCAATAATCAACCACAAATAGATAGCGAGGCAAATAAAAATAAAACCAAGCCCGTTGGAATTTTACCGCGGCGTTTATTCGCCAGGCTCGGTGCTCGCGGAAAATGCACATAAAAACCGGTAAGTAAAAAGCGTAGCAACAGCCTATTAAAGCAGGTAACGGCCATCATTGTAGTCATCTTTTCGTTGTATATCATTATGAGCTAGTGCTGTCTTCGGCGGTAAAAACCGGCTTTTCAGTATGTTGCATAAATAAAATATTATTTTGGCACCGGAAACAGTTTTACATCTTTATCATACAACATCAGATTTCAATATTCTTGCGAAAAATATTTTGTATTCAATCAAGATGCTTTTAGCAAACACACGTTAGCTAAATAGAATGAATGAATGATTGCATAATATTCCGGTTTCCCAGAAACTTGCTAGTAAATTTACTCTTAGTTATCCAGAAAAATCCTTCCACATTCTTGGTGAATTGAAATATATTTTTGTTACATGCTACATTTAAAATATTATTTATTAACCTGTTGTGAGGAAAGGTTTTTAATGGTTAATGACGTCGTTTATTGTTTTTGTGTTGGATTGCATTGAATAGATTCCGAAATCACTGCTAAAACTCCAAGCATCCGCGAGAAATTGGGGTGCGGCTAGTATCGTATTGATTGTTTTTATATTTTAAGTGTACAGGACGGTCGGACGCTCACCTCATAATAAGTGAAACACCTGACCATGACAGTGCGGCATTCAAGGAGACAAACCACTGATAGACAGTTATTATACTCCGTCAATGTCGCACAGAGATAACAGATATCAGGTCTCTTATAACCGGTAATTTTATTAGCTACAGTGCCCTCATCCCGAAACACCAAAGTGCCACTCCTATTTCACGGGACGATATCTGGATTATCTGGCACTGCGGCAATACCTATCTAGATGACTCAGTATCGTGTCAACCTTCTAGTAAACCAATTGGAATGATTCGGAAGCCTTTATCAAGGCAATCCTTTACATGTCACCATATAAATGATATGTTAATCAAAATGAAATATGTAAATCTGCTTATTGTTTTAAGTTGCAAATCACTGTTGAATAAGAAGAGATCTACATTGATCCCGACGTAACAGAAAAGGGCTCGCATTAAACACAACGCGTTATGTTGTTTTCGTAGTTTGTTTCCCCCTTGTCGATCGTATGTAATTCCCTCGAAGAAAAGTTACGTGAAGATCCCTACTTTACACTGAGCAGTTTTTTTTTTTTTCGGGAACGTATAATTCTCGCTTTACCGGATAGAAACCCGCTGCCGACCCTTTTTATTGAATTCCACACTTGGTAACCGGAGTTTGTAGAGGCATCTAACTGGATTCCTCAAATACCAACCGTGTTACCAAACGTGATTATGTGCGAACGTTGTTTCAAAGATAATATGTGTGCAATTTAAAGCTTGCAATAATACCTATACAAAAAATATATTCAAAGCGTTCAGCATAGTTATAGTAAACGTTTTTGTAAACAAATATTTTCGAAAGCATTTCCTCAACTGGAAATATTATAAAACGCTTTCAATGTGCAATCTGGGATGCATTGAAACGTGCAAGAGATAAGTCTAAAATATTTGAGCAGAACCATTTTTAAAGCTTGAATTCTAACGATCACGCAAATCGTTCTAAAACGTTATTAAACTGGGAGCCGTTCCACAAACACCGGAGCGGGAGAGAAAAATCTCACAAAAACTCGACGCAAACTCGAATTAAATAGTCGTATCTCTCCAGTGACAGTGAGAATCCATCAGCGAGCGATTGCCGCGATAACCGCCCGCGCCCCGCGCTAAAATAAATCGTAATTTGATAGCGCCCTCTAGCGGACCGCGGTTCATAGGCGATGGATGACAAAAAATAAAAGTAGAAACGAGCTCGAAATCCTATTTCTAAATCCGCATTTTCAACCTCGGTTTTAACGATAACACGTATTTGTATGTATGTATGTCCTAAAATTTATGATTGATTCGTTGTGGTATCGACTGCTGGCAGACACTGATTGCGGTTGAAAACAATAATTATGTGACTAAATTCTGTTTCAGTTCTCTAAATATTTCTGATTCTACTAATGATTTAAAAATATGGAAAAATCAGGTATGTTAATTAAACCATGTCTATAACAGTAATAACTTATTTATATATATACAGATATGTTCATACCACAGATTTCCGATTTTTTTTTGTATATTCGGATGTCTGTAGTTCATACACACAAATGTGTACACTGCTCGTGAATTGAACACAGAACCCTTGGTGTAGTAGCCGACGTCTCAACCACTACATCAAATAGGTCGTCAAAATTAAAAGTATGCATGTATCTACATTTACGTTTTGTTGTGATATAAATGACCTGCACATAAGCAGTTTTTGTTAATAATTACGCGAAGTTATTTCTATCGCTGAAACTCCCTATATCTAAATTAAATATATTGTAATCTGTTCTCTTCCAAAATTGATCAGTACACGAACAAGATTTGTGCTATAATTGAATAAACATTTATGGTATTGAATAAATGTTTATACAATTGTGTGCTATAAAGCACTTTAATCACTCAAACGCTTTTAAGTGATTAATTATTTATTAAGTCGATCAAAATAATGTTTAGTACAATACCGCTGAAACCTCAAATTTTGACGCCAAAGACGTGCTGAATAAAATCTCAAAAGTCATAAATCGGGACCCCTAAAAGTGGGGACAAAGCATTGCCTTCGTCAGTTATTATTCAGTACCTACAAGACAGCCTACTTACACAATCAACTCTTTGCTCCGTAAATACGAGTATAACCATAGCATCACTCTTCTCATTATGAAGCAGAAAATGAAACCGGGTTTATATTTTTATTTTGTATCCTTTAACTAAGAAATGCCGTCCGTAGTTCTATACCTAGATATCGAGGCGTACTTCATGCTTCAGTGAATGCCTTGATAAATAGTGTGGTTGACAATAAAATATGGAATGTATCAATATCCGAATGCTAATACCTACAACACATTTGTTACTAATAAAGAAAAATATATCCGAATGTACTAGTATGTTGACTGTATTTGGCTTTAATTTGAATGTGTGAATTTTTATAGTCAGATGATGTTGTGCCCTAAGTCCTAGTTTTAATTGTGGTTATAGTATTATGTAAAGAAAATCTACTTTGGGAGTATTGGCTGTTGTTCTTTATATTTAATAATAAATATACCTACATATTTATTTAGTATGATCCGAAACGAGCCCTGGTTATGGTGGCGGGTAGCAGATGGATGTCAACTGCTAGGGATAAATCCAAGTGGAGATCATTAGGAGAGGCCTTCGTTCAGCAGTGGACATGATTATTAGGTTGTAGTGACCATTTGTTTCTTTTTGTATCCTTATCCTAAGTAATGTATTACATTTAATCTTAGAATAGATAAATGGTATGAATGTATGAGACATGTAAAGTCAAAATCAATATGTTAAAATGCATTTAAACAATTAAGCACCTCAGCTATTTCTGCCGTCATTATAGTTATGAGTATGGTAAATTATTATTTGTAATACGAATTTTAATACGCATTATTGATTTGGTTTGTTTATTTATTATATTCTTAGTAAATATGTTCATGACATTTCAAATGAATGATAAACGAGGCTTAATTTATAGATTTGGGGGAACTTACAATTCGGATGATTGGAGATTTGCCAGCTTTAACGAGTTCCTTCCACGTGTATTTTTTTTGTCGAGATCATCTGGGTCGGAAAGACATTCACATTACAACATTTGTAAAGTTCTATGAGAATGTTTTCTAAAATAGTCATATATATTAGTATCATATATCGTCTAAATTTATTAATGATTTTTGAAGTTACTTTTATAATCCATACTTAGAACCATTTGTCTATTCTTCAGCCAGAGTCATAAACGATACATCAATATAAAGTTTTCAGTACATTTGTATCGCCCTCAAGGTAACAATCGATATTTACTAAAACCTATATTCCGAATGAATATCTAAAAATAGATGCATTAAAAATGCTATAGGAGAGGGATAACCTACGCTGTAACTTAATCTGAACTAAAATAAACTTAAAGATATTGAGCAGATGAGTGACTGAAGAATAGTATTTAATTTCCTCCATAATATGGAAGGTGCGCTAAGTCGTTGGTCCTGGTTATCTTTCTTAGAATAGTAGTAGTTAATACCTACCAATCTGCATTAGTTTCGGGTCTAGCCCAATTTTTCTATGGATATCCTGTGTAAAAGCTTGTGCCACGGCTTTCATTTAATGTTACGGTTTAGATTATTAAGCATACCCGTTTACTTTTCATTTCGGATGGAATCGTGTTCCCATTTAATGATTACAGACTTAAATTTCTAAAAGTGACTAAATGTTTTTATTATATCGACATTATTAGGTACCGAAAGAGCTAACACAAAACTCATATTTTCCCGTCAATAAGAATAATGATAAGCCTGGGGCTCAAGTTTCGGCGCTAACACAATGTGGAATATGAAACTTAGCAATCACAAAGTAGCTTTATGAATATTGATTTTGTAACTTGGTGCGCCATTCTGTTTGTTGTCAACCGGGTTATTTACACAAAACACCTATTTGCGGTCTGATATGTATGCATGCTGTGGTTTCGAAAGCTATTTCACTGACACATGAGTAAGGATGGTTATAGCCATATTTGTGACGTATCTTGAGAATAATTGAAGATAATTTTATCCAGTAGAGGAAAGCTACAAACTGGAATTAGGTGGTAGACTCGATGAGTCGTGTAGGAAGGTACCACCGCAGTGCCAGATACTGTCTCGTAAAACAGGATTGTTTTGTACTTTTGTGTTTCGGGATGAGGGCACTGTAGCCAGTAAAATTGACGGGTATAAGAGATCTACCATGTTATCAATTTTGTTTAACGTTTCTGTCATGGTCAGGCGTACTACAAACTAGCAGGTGAGCGAGGTGACACAGCACGGTATGTGTGCTAGACCATGACTATTCGTAATGGTCTGGGTGTTATCTATGTACAGTACGTAACTTTGAAGATTCGAAAATACTGAGCCATCGACGCTCTTCATCATCAACAAATTATTATCCACAGATATTCACACAACCCCGTCTAGACTAGACAATTTAAGCTGGGAGCTTGTTTTATGAGTAATGTATCATTTCGATGCGTAATTAACATTCCTTATTACTTTAGAACTCCGCTAGTTTAAGTTCTGTTTTGTACTTTTGGTATCTAATAAACGATTTGTTATTCTATTATAATTGATAACTTAAATGTTTGAATAGCCTGGGGATCGTTACCGAAAACTTTTGTCTAATCACTGACTTCGCAACCAGTACACCAAAACGCGATAAGAGATCTACGAACTACAAAAGGTTCACTGGTAAATTCAGCTATATTGGATTAAAGCACCTTCAAATAAAAGAGCGCAATATTGTTTGCGAAAGTCGTAGGAACAGGAGCGATTCGTTAGTGCATCGGCAAAGGTGCACCTCTGCGGCGAATAACGAGGAGAAGAGGCGCTGTGATGGTGCCTTATGTATCGAGACTGTTTAAGTTTTAAACGTAGCATGCTTAACATTGGAATTTACTTTAACACTTCGCAACAACGACTAATCAGGCAAAAACATACAATATCAAGTTTGGGTCACGCTTTCGCACCAATCGGAAGATTAACAGTGGACTCCATATATGCCAATAAGCAGCGCATACCCTGTCATCATCATCATCATCATCAGCTCATTAAACGTCCCCACTGAGGGGCACGAGCCTACCCGATTTCGTCTCGTCCTTAGTCGTCCATTCTGCCTGCTTACCCTGTGCGTCCAGATAACCCGGAAAATCGCCAACATATCAAATGATTTCAACTTTTGCGTCCATTTTTCCCTATTTGAAACCGATAGGCGATCTGCTGTCACCAGCACTCAATTTGACAAAATTGAAAACTATTTATTGTATTTGCGATTAGTGTCACTTTGCACACATTACATATAATCTCTGTGCATGTCACTGCCAAGTAAGATGAACGAAGTGATACGACGGACGCAAAGAACTGAAACAACACTTCGTGTTGTGTGTCGCCGTATTAGTATGATTACTGAATTGCCTTTGTACTACTTAAAGAAAGAAAGAAAGAAAAACTATTTATTGACCTTTACAATAAAAAATACACAGTCAAGAAAAAACATTACATATTACTACGCACTTATTTTTTAAAATAAAACTATAAACACAAAAAAGGTCAAAGGGTTCCGTCTCAGCTTAAGCTTACTTGAATGTAATACAAATTTAAATGTACAAAAGTATTACCGACTGTTTTTTGCGTGATCTTTAAAATATATTTGTGTATTCACACCTTTAAACCAGGTACGATATTTTTGGTATTCAATAGCAAATTAGATAATTAGGTACAAGATTGTTTAATTAATATCAATTGACACCCCTATTCCAAAATTTAATTGTCATTAGCTCATTAAATGTTCCCACCGAGGGGCACGAGCCTACCCGTTTAGGCCTTAGTCTTCCACGCGGGCCCAAGGCGGGTTGGGCGACTTCACGCACAACCTAGTTTTGATCTTCAGGCGCTTCAGTCGTTTATTAAAATGTTTATATAAAATCGCCCAAACTGATGATAAATCAAAATAGCTTACTAACCACCACAAACTGTGTAAGACTAAATTCATGAAGTAACATTCCAATAGAACCTTATTCTCAC
The DNA here is from genome assembly GCA_019425675.1 of Leucinodes orbonalis. NCBI lineage: Eukaryota > Metazoa > Arthropoda > Insecta > Lepidoptera > Crambidae > Leucinodes > Leucinodes orbonalis. Next base: position 1,019 of record PQWD01007646.1, on the reverse strand, counting down.
CCATTTCTTTCGTTATTAAAGTTATACTTTTAGTATGACTGTGCTTCGGGCGAGACAGATAGTTAGATACTTACACGACCCTGTTTCTTCAAATATTGGTAATTTGCGAATGATCATGTATACCTATCCAGTGTTCCTAGCAGAACCTCCAGAACCAGAAAGTAAGATCACAATATTTGTATTGTAAATTTTGGAAGTAAACATCGAATACCAATACCACTGGAGGCTTTCTTTATTTAACATCAAGGTCTTTTAGGAATTTGTAGTATTTTTTTGTAGCCGGATAGTAGGAATATTTCGTTGCAGTATGACTCAACATCTTTGCGTAACAGGTGAGCAACTAAAGTTTGGTAATTTTTGTAATGACGGGTTTATTATAGGTGACACTTACTACCTCAGTCTGTCTGCTTGATTGCTAATTACTGTCTTAAAAAATTATTTTTTGTGACTTTTAAATATATCAACTAATTTTACAAATGGCATATCTTTCATCGCCTCCTGCTTTTGTTTACGCAGTACGCTCTTACTAATGATTAATAACGCTTTATACTGAATTTTATGAATCATGTTCATTAATAATGAAGAACCCGTTGTTAGGGTTTTGCAAATTGTATATCCTTTGTGCAGTATCAGTGTCAAACGAAGGAAAGAAAGTCCTTGCAAGTGGCATTGCAACGGGTGCATTGTTCTCGCAGCACGAGACCGACTCACTCACCTATACAACACGACCAGTCCATATTCTGAGCTGTGGCGGAGATGGTATAAATATAAAACTTCTGAAAAAAGACCCCTTCTAACCTTATGAGCTTATTTTATCTACAATAGCTAGGATTTTCAATCATTTCCAAGCTTTCCATACTGGTTTGAGTTCACTATAATAGATACAGTTTTATTTTATTTTACATATTATATATATATAATACATATAATATTATTTTACATAAAATAGATACAGTTTTACGAAGAGAGCGTTGCTGTCTGTTCTATGCTGAGTATTTTCTTGATAAAGCAGTTCATAA